>JAGKTI010022409.1:0-15270 GCA_018397915.1 Birgus latro | reverse complement strand
ATGAGGGATGGCTCAGAGTCAGGGGGCAAAGAATCCAAATACAAGACGCAACAAAAGAGATAAAAAGGACTAAGGAAGGAATTAGAATAACACGAGAACTGTTCGTCTTACATCATGCTAGACAGATATATAGGAAGATATATGTTAGGGAAAAAAATTACAAGTATTCATAAAGCAAAATAAAACAGGTGGTGTAATGAGAGAACTGGAGTAAAAGTTCACAACTTTCATTTGCCGTGTTGCTTTCCCACCTCACACTTACAACTATCTGTAGGAGACATGGATCAAACTAAAACATGGATCAAATTTAAGTTAAGCTAAGAGATACGGAAGCAATGTACAGAGTTTGGGAGCAATGGAACCAAAAGGATAAGAACAACGAAGGGAAATAACAGTAGTAAAGAAAGAATAAAGGATTATTTCTTTCAGTAAGCCAATTCTTTTTTTCCATCCTGACACCCACGACTCTCTGAAGGCGGAGAGAGGGGCTGAGTCAAGCTGAGGGACATAAAGGAAGATGCACAGAATAGATTAGGGAAAATATGAGTTTAAAATAAACAATACATAAAAGAAGAAGATGAAGGAGGAAGAAGAGGAGGAGGAGAAGGAGAGGGGAGGAAGAGGAGAAGAGATGGATGATGATTATGATGGATGATGATTAGGGGTAGATGATGAAGATGGATGGATGGTGATGATGAATGGATGATGATGATGAATGGATGATGAAGGTAAATGATGATGATGATGATGGATGAATGGTTGATGATAAGTGAGGGATGATGAAGGATGATAATGATAGATGGATGATGATAATGGATGGATGATGATGATTGATGGATGATGACGATGATGGATGGATGACGCTGATGTATGGATGAATTTTCTCTTTTATGCAAGGAAGAAGGAACCAAAGGGCAGGAGCCCGCAAACCGTTCTTTCCAAGAAAAAAACTAAAACAATAAAACAGAGAGCCTATTTCAAGATCTGTTCATTTCGACATGCCTAGACACACTGCGTCTGAAAGACTGGAGATCATAGGAAGTAGGAAATACAGACAGAAGGAGACAGTTCCAGAGGTAACCTTTTCCCTAAATGAAGGACTGGGAGTAACGGTTAACTCTTGCATTAGAGAGATGGACAGAACTTGGACAAGATTTTGTTGCTATACGGGAGCTACGTGCCCTTCTTAGTGGTGGAGGAGTGCAAGCAGCTAGTTTAGAGGAGCAGTGACCACTGAAGCAGTGATAGAAAAGTAATGAAGATGCAGCAATGCAGGGAAGAGACAGAGGTTGAAGGCAGCCAGTATGAGAAGGCGAGTTAATGAGACGAAGAGTTTGACTCCACCTTGTTGAGAAGAGCTGTGTGGGGGGAGCCTCCTAACACCTGAGGATTATATTCTAAACAGGGGCGAATAAAACCGGTGTATAAAGTCAACAACTGTGAAGGGGTAAAGAAGGTACGGAGTCGGCTTAGCACACCATATCTCATAGAAGCAGATTCTACAAAATATATAATAAGATCTTTCCAATATAAATCCCGGGAGAATGAAGACTCAAGTACGTTTAAAGAAGATGCAGGATTGAGCTGGACATTATTAAATATTACTGTCACGAATTTCCTAAATCGTGAAATTACGTATCGTAATTCGTGACATTGATAGGCACTGTGGGAACGATTGAACAATTCTGAAATCCATAAAATTTCGCTCATTGTCTTAACCGTCCGCTTCTGCACTTATATTTGCATCGAGTTTTCAAAACATTCGTCATTGTCTCGTGGGTGACTGTCTCTATGTACAGACAGTGCATTCCACTAAGCGATATTTTGTGAATTGTCATTCCCACACGCTTGCCTCTCTGGAGGTTGAGTTGGCCACGCCTTTTCCCACGATACCCTGGGTAGAGCAAGCATCGAGCCCCCAGTCGTTTCTCAACAGTCACGGAGCGTGGTAGTGCTGTGCACAGAGCTCGAGCGGGTCCTTCATCGTAGCGACTACGAAGTCTCAGCAGTATCTATCGACGTATTCCCGAATCTTCCACCAAACTGGTGATCGACTGTAGCAGCGACGATCTCATCTCCACTGACCAGTTTTTCTTTTGTTTCTCCTAGGCTAAGGTTATTTAGCTCAGTGTGTTATTTAGCTATTGATTTGAGCGTTTGAGTGAGTGTATTTCTTTTGCTCTGATTTTGAATAGATTCATGTAATGTAAATTTATTTTTCATGTAATTAATAAATTTACAGCTTGTTTTCTTGGGCTTTGTTAAATGTAACAGTCGTGTTTGATTTCCCCACATTTAGCACACTTTCGCTACTCCAAGTTAGCACAACTCCTTATATCAAGACTGGTATTTAGGCCAGCTCTTGGTATTAATTCTTAATTCCTTTGTGCCAGTTAGGAGTCTGCACCAGCAAGTTCTTGCTTATCATTTTTACTATTATTAATAATTATTGGATGTCAAGGGGTGAGCTAAACTTTCTTAGAGGCCAACAGTACAGTAATACAGCTTTGTTGAGCATTTAATCTCTGCTGTGTACAGTTGAGAAAGTTTATAAAATTCTCATCTCTAGAGAATTGGCGAAGTAAGCCAGCATAAAAGTGAAATCGCTACTTGATTTCTTGAGTCGATTTTTTTTTTTGTGACAATCGACTAGTTATTACCATTGTCCATAGACATATTCCCATTTCCCTCGTGACATCTGGCTTCACATTTTTATATATAAATATATATTCTCATTTTCTCCCTGACATCTGGCCACCTCATTCCAGGATATAAACTCCTAGCCTTGAACAGCTGCTGAACAGCAGCCAGTATATCAGTCTTCAGTTCAGTCTCAATCTGAGCATCATGGCAACTAGTACATACCTACACGAAGCCAAGGATATGGGGCTTACTAACCCCCAGGAAATTAAAGAATATGTGTTCGCACGCTGTAATTTTGAACAACAGCGTGAGAATGCTGCTTGTGAAGAGTGGAAAATAGAACATGCACACGAGCGAGGACAGCGTGAGGAACGAGAGAGAAAACGTGAACACGAGCGAGAACTACATGAACACGAGCGAGAATGGCTGTGAGGAACGTGAGAAAGAACGTGAGCGTGAGGAAGGTGAAAGAGAACGTGAACACGAGCGTACTGAGCGCGAGGCACGTGACAAACATGAGCTTGAGGTGCTGAAGTTCAAGCGAGACTCCTTGGCTTCAGGCACATAGGGTGCAGCCAATCCAAACTCCACGAGTGCTGTCCCAGCACCTGTTCTAGCAACTCCACGCTCAAGGAAGGTGAGCGAATAGAGCCATTCATAGCTCGTTTCGAAGACATGGCACAGCTGTACGATCTGGATGAGGTAGCTAAGCAGCTTCAGTTTCTCAGCTTGTTCGAGGGCCCTGCCCTCGATATTCTCCACAGAATTCGCGGAGACATTTTCACGTATGAGATGATGTAGACCATACTTATCAAAGTGTACGGTCTCACCGTCTCACTGTTGATGACCCTAGAAATCAGTTCATGAGGGCGCGTCTCCAGGAAAAGGAGACAGCTGTTCAGTTCCTCGACCGTCTCACGGCATACCTAGATGAGTGGATGGAGAAAGATGAGACTCCTAGCACGCGAGAAGGAATAATCGACCTTGTGCTGCGCACACAGCTGGAAAAGTCATGGCCTGCTGAGCTTATGGCCCAGCTCAAGATGTGCAAAGTAAAGGATGCAAACCAAATGGTGGAAACGGCTGATGTATTCTTCACTGCATACGGGTACCAAACTCGTAAGCAACAGTCCTGGAACAGGACAGATACTGCTAAGTCTGGGAAGCAATCTCAGACTGAACCCCAGCATCAGGGCCATTCTCAGAAAAATGGTCATGGTCCAGGCAAATTGTAGAAAAAGGACCAGGGGCAGAATACACAGCAACCTGCTTCGAAGAGGTACAACAAGTACCCTAACCAGCAGCAGTATCAGCCACGCAGTCAACCGGTGGGACAATCCTTTTCAGCACCAGTCCCAGTGTATCGAAGGCAGGAGGCAAACGCAGCCTTCATTCCCCGACAAGCGCACAATGGTGCTGTCCCCACCAGCACAGGTCCTCCTTCACAGTTTATTAGACCCCCTCAGATGGTGAACCTTCCTCCACAGGGGGTCAATGCTCCTGCTCCGCAGATGGTGAGTACGACCCCTCATGCACCTAGTCCGAGTACGACTCATGCCTCTAGTCCGAGTACGACCCCTCAGGCATCTAGTCCTGTCACATTCACAGAATTGTCCGCCATGTAGCCTTATCAATGGCTGGCCGGTTCCTCCACAGGCCCTTATCAATGGCTGGCCGGTTCCTCCACAGGCCCTCCCACAGGTAACAGTGCCTTCCTTGTTCAGCCAGGGTTTGTGGGAGGTGTTTCTGTGAATGTCCTGAGAGACAGTGGTTCCTCAGGTTGCACTGTCAGGCAGAGTTTAGTTCAGCCTGAAGAATATACAGGCAGACAGACCCAAGCTCAGCTTATTGACGGATCAGTGAGATTGTTCCTTGAGGCATGTATCCAGGTAGCATCTCCCTTTTACACAGGTTCAA
Source organism: Birgus latro (assembly GCA_018397915.1). Lineage (NCBI taxonomy): Eukaryota > Metazoa > Arthropoda > Malacostraca > Decapoda > Coenobitidae > Birgus > Birgus latro. The sequence goes on along the minus strand of JAGKTI010022409.1, from coordinate 10,710 downwards.
CAGTTGCAGTTGTCATGCAAGAACCCATGTTTGACCTTATCATAGGTAACATACCAGGTGCCAAGTATAGTTGCACCATAGACATCACTACTCAGACTTCGGCTGCAGTAACACGAGCCATGGCCAAGGCTCCAAGTCGTGTCACCCCAGTGGCCATCGCATCGCCGCAAAGTCTGATTGACAATCAAGATGTTGTCCAAGAACAACAGTCTGAGCCGACACTTGCTGTTGTGCGGAAGAAACAAAAGGGTAAAGTGACCAAGTATTCACGGGGTGGACGAGCCAGGTTCCTTCGCAAACAAAGACGGCTCTACCATGAGTCACGAACACCCCAGGGTGAGGTTCGACTGCATTCGTCGTTCCTGCAAAGTACCGCCAAGCAGTGTTAGAATGGGGTCATTGTTCAGCATCAGGAGGTTACATGGGCAAAAAGAAAACCCAAGGCCATATCCGTGCTGACTTTCTGGCCAGGAATGGGACAGGAAATTGATAGGTTTGTGCATTCCTGCAATGTGTGTTGTACCACCAATCAGGAACGTTTCCTTCCTGCGCCATTTGAATCCATGCCCATAATCTGAGTCATGTGAGAGAGAGGACAGTGGTAATGTGGGTGCAGACCTGACGTCTCACTCGTGGGCCCCACAGAACACAATATGTCTAGGGTCTGTACATATATACGTACCATAAGTTATAAGCCCACAGTAATGGCGATCCCAACTGTGGACACCGATGACGAACGGGCAGTCGCGGCGATCCCAACTGCGGACACCAACGATGAGCCCTTATTAGTCATAATTGTAGGGCTTGCACATACTGTATGTACCATAGGTTGAGGGGGAAGTTCGAGACCCCCTCAGAGGCAATCCGAGGCTATGTCTGAATTACCGTGGTGTGTCTCGAGCTGTGGGCCTCTCTGAGGATTCCCGGAGAACACACATTATCCACATGAGTGTTCACAGCCACGTTGAAGATGTGACCTGCTCAAGATTGCATAGGGATTCTCGACTTACCTTTATTAGCCGTAAGTGTATAGTTATAAGCGAGCAGTCATGGCAATCCCAACTGTGGACACCAATGATGAACGGGCAGTCGCGTTGATCCCATCTGTGGACACCAATGACGAACAGGCAGTTGTGGCGATCCCAACTGTGGACACCGACGACGAGCCCTTTATTAGCCGTAAGAAAAACGGCAACCTCAAATGTATGAAACTCCTGCTGTCAATTGAATTTCCAACTGAAGCGTACTTTTCATTGTATATGGATTGACTGCTGGGCAGATGGTAATTGTAATTTAATACAAATTGTTTGTCACATTGAGACTATTGATACTCCACCTTAACTCATTCCACAGGTACTGTTGGTGGGTGAAGTAGTTTTGCTGTGCAGGTACAGCAACAGGTGTAACAGTTTTGACGTGCGGGTCAGCTGATCGTCTCTGACGCACACTGCCACCTCTTCTCCTCTGCCCTCATCGCCTTTATTATGTTAGTAATTTGTATCATATCACTTTACACGTAGGTACAGTTACACTACAACTGTCACACCTACACTGTGCATCACATACACCACACTACATAATGTACCATTCCCGTTATATGTATGTATCATCCCCGTTATGTGTATGTATATATGCCCCCCCCCCCACTATGTGCCCCCTCTAAAACTGCTGACCTAATCAGCCGCTCCCAGGCTTTGAACACCAACCAATAGCAGATGTACCCAGGCAGTTGATGACTAACTATCATATGGGTAACATACTGTCCCCATGCTCCACAATTAAAGGTTGAAAATAGCTACTCCAGGACTTTCATTACATCATTAAGAGGTTATGACCAACATTTGGTAGCAGCGGTGTCTCAGACCATCGTTTCTGACCGCCTCCTACAGTGTTTACTGCCACCAACAACTACTTGATGCCCTGCATCTCAAGGCCTCGCCCTCTCACTGCCTCTCGTGGCGTAATACCGGCTAATACCTGCTCTGCATCTGCAGGAGTCCGATTTCCCTCACCAGTGCCGTTCTCTACACCGACCACAACCCCGCACAGGCTGCACGTGTCACCGCCGCCACCCTCTGCACCTGTCTTACCTGTTCTGACACCTGTTCAGACACATGTTCATCTCACAGTGGCCCTCTCCAGCATCTGTCCTTCCCCCGACGTCACCCTCTGCATCTGCCACCCACCAGCTTTGCATCTGCCTCTGGGGACATTTGCCCTCGCCACGCAACTCATCCTTCCACCCCTCAGTGCCTCCCATCTGGTCCGGATTAACCAGCCACCACGCCCGCCTGCCTCTGCCGCCGTCCAGCACGTGACCTCCATGGTCACCCCCACTACCGTCTCCCGCCAGCTGATCCATGCTCTCGCCTCACGTCCACGCCCTCTCCACTTCGTTCACTATTCAGCTGTGTAACTATAATAGTATACATTCATCCACCCATTCTTGACTTTCTATAGAGATTATCCTTGCTCGATTTTCTCTACAGATTGTGTATTATTGTCAATATTCATCTCCACCCCCCCACTTCATACTCACACTTCATACTCATCTTCACTGCCTATCTTTATTACTCATCTCCCATATTACCTTCTGTTTATTATGACCCGCATCCCGTCATCTCCATCCATTTTTACTTCCATTCTCATGGTACATTTTCTCATCTTCATACTGTACATCTATACATATCCCTACTCATCTTTCATCTTACATTACATCGCCACCCTACATGTCATACTTTGAATATACGGAACTTACTCTAACCACTCTCAGCCAAGAAACAACGAATGCTCACACTCCACCCGCCGAGGACGATTCAGTGATTCATCTACATAGAGGGCGCACATACCCACGACCTGACTCACAGCCTGCCACTTCATTACCCACCACTTCATTACCTGGCTCCCAACAAACTTCCCATCCAGATACTATCCATCCAGACACCTCATACTCTACCCCTGTTACTACACAGCCTGCTTCTCTCCCTACTCCTTCCATTATCGTTAACTCTCGTGCCCCACTTCATCTTCCATCTCCCTTACCCTTACCTACCTCTACCTACTCTCTCTCTCCATCCCCTACTCCCATCACTTCCACACTTCCAACCATGGACCAAACCACCCCTACTCCACAGTCTATCTATCTCGATGATGTCAATTGTCTCAAATTTACTGGCGAGGACTCAGCTTGGTCTGTTTATGATTTTCTTAGAGAGGTCGAAACCGACATCCACAATCGGCGGATTACAGATGAAAACCTCAGTGTCTCTAATCTCATGGGTTGCTTACACCAAGGCAAATCAGACATCGGATCCGCGATCCGTGCAGGACATTTCGATGGCATTAAAACCTTTGATGATTTCCGTAAGGAACTCATAACACTTTGTTGCCAGCATTCCAATGCTGCATCTCTCATTGGATTCACTAATCTCTAGGATTTGACAGTCCCCCCCCAACATGCCAAACTACGCGAAGCAGCCGCTGCAATGAAAGCCACTAGTAGCGAAATCCGCCATTTACTTATAGGCACAAAATGGGTAGAGGAAGTAAATGGAGCTCCTATGCTTTCACTCAACAACTTTGCAGATTTATTTGGTTACCTGAGATTCCTCCATTGGCTTGATCCTAGACAGAGAGAGATAGCCCTGGCGATCAGTTTCCATCCAGGAGATAAAATTGTTCAGATCACTAAAACCATCCATGAAAGATCAGGTTCGAACCACACGTGTCAGGCCACAAACAGGCCCTTGGTCTCTCAGGTCTGTCACACTACCGCTCCCCCAGACCAATACCGCTCCCATTCCACCACATGAGGCGGACCTGCCACGCATCGTTCTCCAACCGCCGGTCGTGATCAATCTAGCGTCCAACAGAACAGACAATCCTCGATCCTCTGCTGGCATTGTGGTTTAAACCCGGACATCGAGCAAACATTTGCGACCGTGAACACACACGGCCTCACTCCCAAACTAGACAGCATACGCCTTCCCGCTCGCGTCGTCCTACATGCAAGTATTATAAGACCAGTATGACTCACACTACTGAGGAATGTCGTTACCTCAACCGCCGCCAGTCAGGGGAAGCACCGTGCCAGTATCAGACCAATATGACATAGCAACAGAACACCAACTCCCCATCCGCCATGTTGGACCCATAACTTCCTCAGGTCTAGTCATTCTAGGATGGAGTAATGACATACTAACGTCGTTCTAAATGGATACCGGATCTATAGTAAACTTGATTTCTGATACCTCCTTAGACATCATTCAATGCCACCGCAAACATTCGCCTATGAGGTGTAGAAGGCTCAGAGTTTAAGGTCAAGGGAAGAGTCACTTTAAAAGTACAACTAGACAGTGCCTTCCTCCTTTTCCCAATAGAATTTCAAGTTACTAACGAACTGAAATATCCAGCAGATGCCCTTATTGACTTACCCACCATGGCACAACACTCCATTGCGTTATTGCCTTTCTTTAGTAGTTTAGACATTTCTGGGTTCCAAAGTCTACAGTATGGAATGTCCCCATCCTGTACTTCCAATAAATTCAGTCATTCAGTCCCCCCTGACTTTCGCACTACCTAAGAGTACAGAACAAGCCAAACCATCATCATCATCATCACCCGAGAATATAGAGATCATTCCCTCACTGACTGAGAGCAAGGACATGAATTCCTCAACACCTGATGATACATCCTCTCAGCATTCAGACAAGGCTCTTCCAGCCATCTCTAACGACAGCACTACAACCGACTCAGACATGTCTCAGTTACCTACCTCACAGAGTCTGACTGATGTTCTCCAACACGCAGAGACAAGGCGTGCAGTAACGAATACGTGCACAATTTTGTTACCGCATGAGTTCACCAAAGTCTCTATTCGTGTTGTAGGTGCGAAAGGAGTGGATGTACTAACACTACCTGAGACGTGTTGTGTGAATGGCTTAACTTATGAGTCAGCCTGGTGCACGATATTAGAGAACAGCCTATGTTATCTATACTTGCTCATTGTCACTAATGCTCCACTAAAACGTAAAAGTAGTGTAAGGATCGGAGACTTCCTAGTATACCCAGCAGCCGTAATGGTGTGCCAGGAATCCTCTATCCTTGCTGTTCATACTGATGATGATAGTCAACCAACAGGTGTATGTGCCATTAACTCTACGGGATCTGCTCGGACTCGTTCGCCTGACCTGCTCTCAAATCTGACTTGCCAGGATTTTCCACAGCATAAATCTCAACTGCTCGACCTTTTGCATACTTACAAAAATATGGTAGCTTTACCCGGAGAACAGATGGGCAAGACAGACTTAGTCAAACATCACATAGAACTAGTACCAGGAACTCAGCCGATTTACATACCAGTATATCGGTTACCTCACAGCTGGAAAAAACAGACAGATCAGATGGTACAGAAAATGTTAGTTCAGGACATTATTGAGCCCTCTGTCAGTCCATGGAATAGCCCTCTTTTCTTAGTCCCAAAGAAGGACGGCAACTTTAGACCAGTTGTGGACTACCGTAAAGTAAACTCCATAACCGTTCCAGACAGCTTCACGTTACCCGTCCTCACAGATTTGCTAGAATCACTAGGTGAAAGTAGCGTAGTCTTTTCATCGCTAGACCTCCTCAGTGGTTACTGGTAGGTCGAAATGGAAGAATCGTCTCGCCCAATTACAGCCTTCAGCACCCCTTCCTGACATTTTCAGTTTAAGAGACTTCCTTTTGGTCTGAGAAATGCTCCTTCAGTATTCATGCAACTTATCCATTCGGTCTTTAGTGGCATGATGGGACACTGTCTTTTGCTTACCTAGATGACATCATTGTTGTGAGAAAATCAGTCCCTGACCATTTTGCCAAACTCCAACAAGTATTTGAACGCCTGCAGCTAGCAGGCCTGAAAATCAACCTCAGTAAATGTGACTTACCGAGAAAGAAAATCCACTTTCTAGGACATGTCGTCAACGCACAAGGCATTCATACTAATGACGACAAAACTAAGCCGATCATCAGTTTCCCAGAACCTACCACTACCTATGCTGTCAGAAGTTTCCTAGGTCTAAGTGGTTACTACCGTAGATTCATTAAAGACTATGCAATGGTCGCTGCTTCCCTAACCCACTTACTAAGGAAGAATGCATCCTTTGTATGGACTAACGATCAGTCCCAGGCTTTCTAAGCACTAAAGGCAGCTCTTGTCAATGCCCCAACTTTAGCATTCCCTGATTATACCAAACCCTTCCTTCTATGCACAGACGCCTCAGGCGCAGGACTTGGAGCAGTTTTAATGCAACTCGATCAAGCATTCAGGAAGCGTGTAACAACGTATGCTAGTCGCGCCCTTACCACCGCTGAACGTAATTACAGTGTCGCCGATTTAGAAGCTTTGGCAGTAGCCTGGTCCTTGAAACATTTCAGAGACACAGTATATGGTTATCCAGTGCATATCCAGACAGACCACCTCCCACTATGTGATTTGTTTAAGGGACGCAACCTCACCGGTAGGTTAGCTAGATGGTCCATCACCATCCAGGACTTCAATCCCACTTTTCAGTATGTCCCAGGAAAATCGAATATAGTCGCAGACGCACTCTCACGTCATGTAGCCGCATCTGTCACGTCCCTGCAGCCCAAGGCCACCGACAGCACAACCTGAACATCAGAGGATGTTCAAAACTCTCAGCGCAAAGATTCCATATGGTCCCAAGTAGTTTATTTCCTCGAATCAGGAGATGCCTCGACCTTACCTACTCTACCAGTACGACTAGATGAGTTCATACTAAAAGATGGTCTCTTGTACAGAAAAACATTCCTTACAGGGAAGGATTTGCCCAACAGAGAAGTACACCAACTTGTTGTCCCTACTGACCTAATATCTGCGGTCCTTCACATCGTTCATGATACACCTTACCGATCCAATCCAGGTAAAGACCGACGCTTGCACCAAGCACGTCTCGAGTACTATTGGCCAGCCATGCGTCGCGATATCAATGTGCACTATGACTCCTGCATCTTGTGCCACCGCCACAAAGGATCCACCGGCTTACCTGCACCACTCTTACAATACCCAATCCTGCCACGACCATGGGAAACAGTCTCCATCGATCTTCTAAAACTCCCTCTTACGGAATCAGATAAGACCGTGCAGAGTGTTCCACGTGCCTTCACAGATCAAGTAATTTCCCCGTTCAGTACACCACATACCATCCTCACTGACAATGGTACTGAGTTCAACAATAGTCTCCTGGATGAGATCTGTCGCCGCTTTAAAATTAATAAATGTAATGTGCCTAACCATCCAGCTTTCAATGGCCTTGTAGAGCACCACAATAGGAAAATCCTAGTGCCTCTGATACCTAGGCTTCCATAGTTCGTCATGGGATGACTGGATTCCCCAAGTGGCATCCTCAGTCAATAGCTCCATCAATACTTCCATTAGCGAATCTCCCTTCTTTGTTCTCTTTGGTTTTGACAAACACCTCCCATACACCCTGTTATCCTTAAAGCCAGACTCCATTTATAACATAGATGATTATATCAAGGTAAAATTGGCCAACTTCCAAACAATCCATCAGTATGTAAAATCGAATCTCGCTTTATCTAAGAAGGACATGATACAATGCCAACATAAATCTGCCTCTCCTATCACTATCAACGTCGGTGATCTAGTCTTTGCTTATTCCCATATGCGCACCTCTAAATTTGATGACAAATTTACCTGGCCCCTCCGCATACTAAATAAACAAGCAAACATGTCCTACATCCAAGACCTCTCCACTACAGACACCAAGTGGATCCTTGCTGACGATTTAAAACGTGCACAACGAGTCCTGGTGTTGGAAGAATCACTTGCACAACCTACTGCTCTCCCTCCTACTCCACAAGTCCCTCAATCTACCCCATCTCCAGCTTTCCATCAGTCTCCCTCATCTCCCCCTTCGCCTACTCATTCATCAACCAATCAGTATCGATCCAAACTGCGTTCCGCCCGTCAACCTCTCCAGGAACTCTCCCATTAATTCTAACCTAATCTCCTAGGTATGATGTTAGCGGTCTACCTGCTGGCAGTGCTGACCCTCCTCGGGTCCGGGTCGAGTGAGGACGATGGTGGAGTACGTCCCAGGGCCTTGGTCGGCTCGGTAGGCGAGGTAATGCTCATCAAAGATGTAGTCTCCCTGTGCTACGATCTTGCGCCCCTGGCCGACGTAGCCATCGCCCTGCCTGCCTACGCGCACCAGCTCCACAAAATCAAGACCCACGTCAAAGCCCTCATGGGGAAACACAACCCAAATCAGTATTTATATCATCTTTTCCTCCCACTCTCATGGCAGTTGCAATACATTACTGGAAAATTCACTGAGTTCAATGACACATTTTCCATTCAGACACCCGTAGGTCGTTCTCGTGTGAAACGAGGTCTCTTTGACCTCGGAGGTGAGATTCTAAGTGGCTTGTTTGGCGTCGCTACAGCCCGTGACTTTCCTGGCTTCAAATCTGACCTAGCTCATTTAGCTTCAGCTCTAGATTCTCAACGCCGAGTCATCAAGGTCCACCGCACTATGTTACAGAGGATTACAGCCCACCTAAATGAAGTAACTTACATGCTGAACAACGTCACCGACATCTTTAAAAAAACACCTCTCAAATCTCAACGTTATTTCTCAGTTCTTCTATCTCAAACTCAACATGGATAATCTCCAACTAGCCATTGACTCTCTACTCTCTCAGGTCACTGCCTTGGTTCGTATCCTAGTCGATGCTGTTAATGGACGTGTAACTGAAGACTTAGTACCTATCTCAGCTCTCTGCTCTGTATTAAAATGGGCTCACTCTACTTTCAATCTGTCCTCAGTACTCCCCTACTCCTCTCTCGAATATTACTATCCAGTTCTTGAGGCCACTCTTCTCACCAAATACGTCGTCGTCCATATCCCTCTACGTTCTGCCATCACCTTCAACCTTTTCCACATCATTCCCTTCCCCTTCCGGTACAACAACTCCTTATTGCAGGTCTCTGTTCCTTCAGAATATTTCCTCCTCTCACATGACCATCTTTCAGCTGCCTTCCTTTCTACGAAAGACATCCAAAAATGTTCCTCCCTCACCCCTCCCTCTCATCTCTGTCCTGCCTACCTTTTCGCTATCTTCCCTAGCAGCGCTACACCCTGTGAGTCTGCTTTAGTTTGCAACCATTCCATATACTCGGTCTGTTCCTTTGTTCTAGCTCCTGTACTCCCAGTCCACCATGCTCACCTCAACCACGTCCAGAACTTCTTTACTGTTCCCATCTCTGTCACCATCCTGTGTCCTGGTACTTCGGTCCGCTCCGTACCTGCTAGTGGTCTTTACAAAGCACCGGACTATTGTACCGTCAAATCAGAGTCAGTCATCACTTACGCCACTCGCTATCACCAATCAGTCCGTAAACACTCCTATGACATCTTCCAACCAGTTGATATGCCTTCCACCCTGCCATCCTCTAACATTACCATCACCTCCCCCAACATGCGTATGTTAAAATTCCTCATTGACAGTGACTTCATTATGGATCAATTCTCTCTGGCCTTCAGCTGTTCATGGGTTCATCCAACCGTTGTGTTTCCCTCTGTGGTCATCTCTTTCATAGGTTTTCTCCTCGTCATCTGTGCAGTGCACTGTTGTGTCCGGAAAATGGAACACAGACTGCAGGAAATCAGAATCGCAACTGGCATAGTACGCCCTCCACAAGATGTTGAAACTACCCGTACTTAGTGCCCTCGCATTCAGGGTCTACCAATGCCACCTGATAAGTAACACACCATGGACAAAAAAAGGACCACCAGCACATGTTGGCATATCTCTGATACAGTGATGTGTGACATATGGAAACTAACAAAGAAAAAATAAAAAAATGGAAAGACATGTGTACCCTGTTTAACAAGAATTATCTACTGATATAGATATAAGAACCTGACTCCTCCTTTTGTATCAGATATCAACATGACTCCCTGTGTATCATATATCAACATAACTCCTTGTGTATCTAATATCAACATATCTTCCCTTGTAACAATGTATATCCCCAGCTTACATCCCCTTGACATGACCATGTCCTCCCTCCAACCCCTGTATCATAATTCAACCCTCCCAACCATGTATCATACTTCCCCCTTGTAAAAGCTCCCACCTATCTTGGTCATATGCACGACCCCATATAACTCCTCTCTAGTGTCAGGAGACACCATCTCAGCTACCCGGGGGAGTATTGTACAATTACCATTATATGTATGTATCATCCCCATTATGTGTATGTATATATGCCCCCCCCCCCACTATGTGCCCCCACTAAAACTGCTGACCTAATCAGCTGCTCCCAGGCTTCGAACACCAACCAATAGCAGATGTACCCAGGCAGTTGAGGGCTAACTCTCATATGGGTAACATACTGTCCCAGTGCTCCACAATTAAAGGCCGTAAATAGCTACTCCAGGACATTCATTACATCACCAAGATATTGTGACCAACAATAACTATTAGTTGTCAATGTAAATGTGGCGAACTTTCGCTCAGTTTAACCTGATTACAGGATTTTTCACTGTCATCACTGAGTTTTTTCCCTCTAGCTTGCTTCTATTAATGTAAATACGAGGTTTTTACGCTCATTAGCGATAGTGCTTTTCTCCTGTGGCAGGATAGTACACACACCACAGTGTGAATCTTGTGTGACTGAGCTAG
>JAGKTI010022408.1:0-15271 GCA_018397915.1 Birgus latro | reverse complement strand
TTTTTTATCACCTACGATGCCAGCGGTCTTTACGTGTCAGTCGACTTCTTATGCTTCCTAAAAGTGACATTTTCACCCTCACACGTGTCTTCTTACTTCTGATGATAATATGGGGTGTTTCCGAAACAATTTTGAGTACACATGTGGACGTTGCACATTTAGCAATTTCGTCGAGAAATACGCTTATGCATCTATCACTGGAGGTAAATAGTTTAGAACTACTTCCAAAACGGATGCTATCAGCGTAAAAAAATCACAATTTGCACTACTTTTTGTGCTTGAAATCACGGATAACTGTCAATATAAAAAAAAAGAAGACAAATCGGAAGTTAATACTGTAGTTAATCTCAACACGGCTGGCACAACAGTTGAGCTCGAGACTCATGCAACATGATTTTTTTTTTTAGAACAAACATGAACAATAACACTTCTTATACGATTAGCCAGGTAATGTTTATAAATCATATATCTCAGTACGACTATGTATTTTCATTTTCCTAATAATATATATCTGATAATCAATTACCTAAATGCCTTCCGGATGATTTTACATTGCTAAATATGGATAATTATATCACTGGAACTGTAATACTGGATAAATATTCCATATTTTAAAATTTGATCAAGAAGCTCAAGATTCCCCTTAAAAGCCCTAGTTATACAGATAAAAATAATACCAGTTTTATCTCTAAATTTTCATTTTTTTTTCACGTCTCTAATCAAACGAAACGCTTTGGGTTTAAACTCAAGAAATTCTAGCCTTCTTTACCCGTGAATCGATTTCATCCGACGTATTACCTCATTTTGCCTTGTTACTGTGTTTTTTTTTTTTTCGAGACGGAATTTTATCACTCTCAGAAATGTTTTCTGAATTATTCATAGAATGGGGAGTGTTTCCCAGCTAATTTAGAGTACATTTGTGAAAGTTGAAAATTTACTGTTTTGACTCTCAATTATGCGTATTTTGGAGTAACTCAGTAATATTATTTTTGAATACTCATAAGTGGACTTGTTGACCGCTTTGTTTATTTGAAGTTACCACCACAAATAAAAAAAAAATCAATATTGACCCTATTAAATGTAAAAATCCAAACAATATTGAGACGTCATTAATACAGTACATTCAGTATTCCTTCAAACTGGATTTTTGTAGCTGTCATGCACTATTGTGTCAATCTACGTAGATGAGGAACAAAGCTATAAATGGTAGTTAATTACATATCTCGCTATGGCGATGTTAATTATACCTTCTTGTGTTAATTTTTAGGTGATAGTCAAAAGCTCACCAGTATTCCGTGTCACGAGGTATAAGTTTTGAGAGCTATTACCTTTGGAAATTTTATTTATGATGTAACACGAACCGTTTTTTTTTTAATTTTTACCGTCACCGGGCTCGACGTAATTTTAAAGTGCATCTACTGCAGATAAAAAAGAATACCGAATCGAAGTGTTATGCAACGTATTTGTGAGACGATACGCAGGTTACACCAGGTTTATATTCAAGACCGGGTCGGCAATTCTAAGGAAAGGACTGGACACAAAAACAAGGCAGTACATTGTTATACACATGTATTATAAATATCTTCTCAGAAACAAAATTTACATCAATAAATACACTACATGCTGGGCTGGCCAGAAGCCTTTTTTTAATTGTTTTTATTTTTTAAAAGATTCGCCACACTGGTGTGGCACGGGCTCGGGGTGGAGAGCCCGTCAGAGGGTGGCAGTAAGTAAACAAGGGGGCGTCCTCTGCATGGCGACAGAGGACGCTGGCGTGGGGGGGGGGGCAGAGCCCATCCCCCCATAATAACAAGGGGGCGTCCTCTGCATGGCGACAGAGGACGCTGGCGTGGGGGGGGGCAGAGCGCATCCCCCGGACAAATATACACCAGTGCAGTGGCTGGAGCAGGTTAAGACAAGGTTTTATTTGACTGGATATGTGTCTATACCAGCTTAGGGAAAGTATGGTAATATTTACCCAGCACTTATGACACTTAGATTGCACTTATAATTCAGGACACAGGAAAGCACGTGCTTCAATTTGCCAATCTAGCATAGCACTGGACGGCACCGATAAACAGACACAATTACGTTAACACTTGGTGTCGATAGACACTCACGTGGCCGGAAGCCTACCTGGAATGGAGTCTGACGCGCTTCGATACACTGGGAGGGGGAAATGAGATGTTTTAGGGAGACACTTGGAGACGACTATCGTATCGTGACTTATGTGCCTGGACACTTGGGCGGGAGGAGGTTTAACACAAGGGGGGGGGAGGGACGTGTGTGGTAAAAGAATTTCTTTTAATCGTCACCGTGGTGTTTCTCTTGCGTGCTTGTGTGCTGGGGAGTGAGAAGTTATAATGAACAAGGGAACGGCACGATCGATATGATAATATTGTTCTGTTGGTCACTGTGGTGTTTCGTTCACTGGGGGATGCACGGGACTCCACTCGTGATATACGCTAGGCCAGAAATACACGTGGGCCCGTCCAATCTTATACTCTGGACTACTGGTCACTTTACCACTAGAATACACGCGTGGTATACACTAACACACACATACATCTGGGTTTAGAAAGCACACACTGTTAAAGTCCACTTGCTTCACTAACACTGGTGAGCCGCAGGTTGATTCCTCCGTCTGGAGGAAGGACAGAGTGACACACCCTGGGTGGGGCCCCACACGTAGTCGGGGGGCTAAGGGCTCGGCCCGAAGAGAGCCAGGAGACGGGTCCGACGTCGAGTCTGAGAGAGGCTCGGAGTGGTTCCACCAACAGGTAAGTCGTGCCCAGGTGTTCAGGGGAACTCCCGGGGTGACTGGGGACCCAGGACACTGGAACCTGGGGTGGCTGGACTGCGGCAACAGCTGGAGGGTGGCGTCGCCGTCAGGGTCGCCACACGTGAACTTCGGGCTGGGGTGGTAGTGGACCGGTCTGGGCGTCAGCTGCCATGTCTGCTGGGGCTCCGCCTCGGCTGCTGCTGCTCACACTGATGGAGTTGCAGGGAACCAAGACCTCGGGTGAGGCCTTGCCACGGCTCGGGGGAAGGGTCCTCTCTGGCTGCAGGATTTCCTGTGGGAGAGAAGCGGACTGTGGCCTGCTCTACCTCCGGCCTGACGTGACTCGTGGCCGACGTCGTGACGGCACAGTGGGTTGTAACTCTGGTGCGGCTATGGGCCTGTACCGTTGAGTGAAGAGGACTAGCAGCGGAGGGATGGACAATGGCTGATCCTGCCTCGTACCCAGCCCTGCTTGTAGACAATACTGCAGCATCACTCTGGGAGAAACGACTACAGGACGACTTGTGGCCTGCCCTGCCCGACCTATATGATTTAAGGCCTGTATCGCGGCCCTGTAGCGGGGATGCAACTGGGGAACGGACTGATTCCGGTTCTGCCCCATTCCCGGTATGACCATCGCCAATACTGCGGTGTTGCGTGGAGTTGCAAACTCCACCCCTTACCTGGCGAGTGGAATTTCGGCCGGGGACAAGGCGCCATCGACTGCTACCTTCGTGGGGCATCGGCTAGGAGTAAGAGGGGCGCTGGGGAGGGATACAGGTGCGCCGTTCCTGTTCCGAGCCGCTCAGTGTTAGCGGCGGACCCCCGGTAGTACTTGGGGGGTTGGGGGTGCTGGTGTCGTATTCACTGGCCGTCGCGTTGTCTGCGGCCTTTACTTCTAATTTCTGCATTTCACCAAGTTTTCAGCTTGTTTCCGTGATCCTCCAAATAATTCAATATTTTGGTTGTTTAACACCTAAGATACCAGCTCTCTTGACGTGTCAATCGAATTCTTGTTACCTTTCCTAAATGTGACATTTTCATTCTCACAAGAGTCCTCTGAGTTCTGAAGATAATATATGGTGTTCATCAAAAAATTATGAGTATAATTGTGGAAGTTGCACATTTAGCGATATCGCCATAAAATACGCTTAATTAAACATCCATCACTAGAGTAAAATAATTTGGAAGTACCTCCAAAGCAGATGCTATCGGCCGTCACTAGTTCAGAATTTCTACTACTTTTTTCTTCAAGTTACGGACAAGGTGGATAAAAAAAAAAAATTGACAAATCGGATGGCAATTCTCCAGTTAATCTCAACACGACTGGCACAACAGATCATGTCGACGCTCATGCATAGTGATTATTTTAGACAAATCATGAACAATAAAACTGCCAAAACGAGGAGCCAGGTAATCTTTATAAATCGTATATCTCAGTACGACTATGTATTTACTATTTTCTTATAATATCTATCTGATAATCAGTAACTAAAATCCTATCGGAGTAATTTTACCTTGGTAAATGTTAAGCTACATATTTTCGGGTCGATTTCTTGCCCCTCAGATACATAGGATACAGCGGGTCCCTATTCTAGACCGGGTCGGTTATACTAAGGAAAGGACTGGACACAAAAACAAGGCAGTGACTGTTACACACATGTATTACAAATCTCTTTCCAGAGACAATAATACATCAACCAATATACTAGGTGTTGGTTTGGCCGAGAATGGGTTAACAACTTAACACAAGGTTTTACTTGACTGGAAATCTGTCACTCTACCGGCTTGTAGAAAGTATGGTAATATTTACCCAGCACTTATGACACATAAAATACACTTATGATTCAGGACACAGGAATAAATTTACTGCAATTTCCCAATCTCGTATAGCACTGGACGGCACTGATACTTGAATTACGTTAGCACCTGTGTCATAGATACTCACCTGCCTGGAAGTCTATCTCGAATAGAGTCTACCGCACAGTGATCACTGAAGGGGGGGACTGTATTCTAGTGGGACATTTGGAGGTGGCTAGACATACCATAACTAATGTGCCTGGACACTGGGGTGGGTGGAGGTTTAATACACAAGGGGGGAGGCACGATTGGAAGAATATTCTTTCCTTCTGTACGTCACGGTGGTGTTTCACTCGCATGCCTGTACACTAGGGAGGGATAGTTTTAATAAACAAGGGAATGGCATGATCGCCATAATAATATTGTTCTGTTGGTCACTGTGGCATATGGTTCACTGGGGGGATGCATGGGACTCCACTCGGGATATAAATGAGGCCAAAGCTACTATTGGGCTTGTCCAATCTTACACTCTGGGTTCCTGGTCACTTTATCACTAGAATATACTACAAGGAATCACTCGCATGGCATAAACTAATGCACACATATACAGTATCTGGGTCTAGAAGGCACACACTTAGGTCAAGTCCACTCGTTTGATGATCACTGGTGGTTCGCAGGTTGATTCCTCTGTCTGGAGGAAGGACAGAGTGATGCGCCCCCGGGCGGGGTCCCACACGTAGTCGTGGGGCTAAGGGCTCTGCCCAAAGAGAGCCAGGAGACGGGCCTGACGTCGAGTCTGGGAGAGACTCAGAGAGGTCTTGCCCACAGGTAAGTCATGCCCAGGTGTTCGGGGCAACTCCTGGGGTGACTGAGGATCCAAGGTACAGGAACCCGGGCAGCTGGACTGCAGCAACGGCTGGAGTGTGACGTCGCCCTCAGGGTCGTCACATGGGAACTTCGGGCTGGGGGAGTAGTGGACAGGGCCCGACGTCGGCTACTGGGTCTGCTGGGGCTCTGCTTCGGCAGCTGTTCACTCTGGTGGAATTGCAGGAAACCAAGGCCTCGGGTGAGGCCTTGCCATGGCTTGGGGGAAGGGTCCTCTCTGGCTGCAGGATTTCCTGTGAGAGAGAAGCGGAATGTGGCCTGCCCTACCTGTGGCCTGACGTAACTAGTGGCTGATATCGTAGTGGCACAGGGGACAACAGCTTCAGTGTGGCTAGTGGCCTGCTCTACCTCTGGCCTGACGTGACTAGTGGCCGATGTCGTAGTGGCAACAGGAGGTTGTAGCTCTGGTGCGGCTAATTGCCTGTACCATGGAGCTTAGAGGACTAGTAGCAGAGGGACGGACTATGGCCAATCCTGTCTCATACCCAATACGGCCTGTGGCCAGTACTGCGGCACTACTCTGGGGGGAACGACTACAGGAGTCAGACGACTTACGGCCAGTCACACCGCAGCGGTGTGTGGAGTTGTAATATCCACCCCTTACCTGGCGAGTGGAATGTCGGCAGGAGACTAGGCGCCGGCGACTGCTACCTTTCCGGGGCATCGGCTGGGAGTAAGAGGGGCACCGTGGAGGGATACAGGTGCGCTGTTCCTGCTCTGAGCCGCTCACTGCCAGCGGTGGACCCCAGATGGTACTGGGGGTGTTGGGGGTGTTGGTGTCATCCGCATCGGCCGTCGAGTCGTCTGCGGCCTTAACCCCTAACTCCTATAATTCACCACTCTCCCCTGTAACAAAGTCATGACCCCGTGATTGGATGTGGTATAGGTTGGTGTTGTGTGTTTGGTGGATGGGTTTGAGGTGATATAGGAAGGTAGTCCAGTGGTCAGTTGCTATATTGGCCTGCATACAGTCCTGTGTGAGACAGCCCTAGCATGTATTCAATATGGACGGTGGGTGTTAAGCGCCGAAGTGGTGACATGTTGAATGTAGGAGGACGACTGGGCCTTGATAGCAGGCTGTGAAGCCTATGCCTAGAGTCGGACACATTAAAAAAAAAAAAAAAAGATGGTGGGAGTAGGCGACTCAAAGAGTGGAAGGGTGGTTTGCTTGCTGGAGGAGTCGTAGCAAATGGTGTGTGCCCTGCATGCGCTGGTGTCGCCCGTAGGTGGATACCCAAGTGATTCTTGTGATGCGCATGGTGGTGGTGGTGGTGGTGGTGGTTTGGAGGCGAGTGCTGGCTAAGGGCAGTCCGGAGTGGTATATATTGCTGGTGGAGTGTGGGGGTGGTGTTCTCTTGGGAGTAGGGTGGGGCGGGTTTTTCCATGCTAGATGAGTAGAGAGGGTTATTGGGGTGGTGTTGCGGGGTTGGGTGGGCAACTGGCTTCTAGAGGGCGAAGGGGTGGGCATAGGTGTAGAGGTGTAGCGGGCTGGTGGGCGTGAGATACGACCAGAACGGGTAGTGGTGGTGGTTAGCCGTGGAGTGGGTGGCAATGGGGAGTGGGATGGGGGAGTGGGATGGGGGAGCGGGGGTGGATGGAGAGTGAGGTGGTGTGGTGTGGTTGGTTGTCGTGGTCAGTGGGGTGGGAGCTAGGCTGGGCACGGAGTATGGGGTGGTTTGTGTGGAATTCCTATGGGTGAGGGCTGACCACGCGGTGTGGGCTGGGGTTGGGTATGGGGAGGAATGATAGAGAAAAGGCTCCTCGTGGGGAGTTGGAGGTGTTAGGTTGGCTCGGGTGGTTGGGGAGGGAGTGGTGGGGGTGGGGGAGTCTCGGGCGGGGCGGACGTGGCGATTCCTGTAAGTGCGGGAGGCTCTGTTGCAGTCGACGACGACTTGGAATGGGTTGCGGACTTTAGTGATGGTACAGGGTCCCATGAAATGAGGGTCATTTTTATTGGGGGTGAGGAGGTGTGCAACGAAAACCTCATCGCCTGGTCTGTAAGGGTTGGCGGGGGAGGAATCGGTTTGGGTGTCTTGGTGTGCATGCAGGTGTTGCAACTGGCACTTCAGGTGAAGAGGGTTGGTGGTTGGGGAGTGAGTGGGGGGTTGAGGATGCTGTCGGAGAGGGCGGAGGAGGGGTGCCTCTCTTAAAATTCGCTCGTGGGGGGGTGATGCTGTCGTCATGGGGGCAGGTGTTAATTCCCCACTGGACGATTTTGACGTGCGCAGGCCAATCTTGATCTTGGGTATCTTGGATGCGGGTCCTGATCTGGTTTACCAGGGTCTGTTGACTCCTCTCGCATACCTTATTTCCTTGGGGCCAGTAGGGGGAAGAGTGGGAAATGGAGAATCCGAATTGGGTGGATAGCTGTTTCCAAATTTGCCCCGTGAACTCTGTGGCGTTATCAGAGTGAATGGCCTGGGGAACGCCAAAGTAGGGGTAGACGTGACTCATGAGGGCGTCGGCTATGGTGACGGTGGTGTGCTCCTTAGCTGGTCAAGCGATCAAGAACTTGGAGTAGACGTCGACGAATGTAATGATGTATTTGTAGCCAAATCTAGGTGGCAGAGGTCCGACAACATCGACAGACAATAACTGCCAAGGTTTGTGGGCAGAGATCTTGCCAGCAGGACCCACAGAACGGGTGATGTCCTTTCCTAGGCGGCACGCTTGAGAAGCCTGAGTGACACGCTGGGTAAGAGTAGTGGGGTTGGGGGCCCAGTGGAGGTCGTTGAAGACATGGGTTAATCTTTTCATACCCAGGTGGATCCCATTGTACAAGTGGAGGTAGGTGAGGACGCCTATGGCGGAGTCCGGATCGAGGACGATGTGGGCCGATTGCGTAGAATTGGTCCCCTTGCAGGTGGAGTTTTGAAAAAAGGTGCTGGGGAATCCAGGGGGGCCAGTCTTGATTCTGGCAGTGCCGGATCAGCTCGGACTGAGGGAGTAGCAATCGTACCGGTAACCAAGAGAAGACGTCGGCGTTGGTATGCAATTTCCCTGGCCGGTAGGCAAGCTCATAGTCAAACTGCTCGAGCGCTTCGCACCAGCGGAGGAGCTGGGCGTTCTGAGTGACCGATTGCCGGAGCCACTGAAGGGATTGGTGGTCTGTGATCACGGTGACCCTGGTGCCAGGTAGGTAGGCCCTGAAGTAGTTGAGGGCCCAGATGATACCCAGACACTCGCACTTGGCAGATGCGTAATTTCATTCGGTCGGGTTTAGGGTGAGGATGGCACAAGCGATGATGTGCTTGTGCCCTTCCTGGACCAGCGGCAGGTCGGCACCTATGGCTACCAGCGAGACTTAAGTGTATAATCTGAAGGGGAGGTCGTAGATCGGGAAAGCGACGATGGGGGTGAAAACAAGCTTTTCTTTTAAGGTGTCAAATGCTGCTATTCGGTCGTCGCTCCAGACGAATGGTTCACCTCTCTTAGTGAGGTTGTGGAGTGGTTTCGCAAGGTCGGCGAACCCTTTGATGAACCGCCGGTAATACGAAGCAAGCTCCAGGAAGGCGTGGACTTGATGGACCTCCTGTGGTAGGGGCTGGTCGGCGATGGCTCTCAGCTTGTCGGGGTCCGGGGAGATGCCTTTTACAGAGACAATGTGCCCTAGGAAAGCAACAGTGTAGGCAGCTAGGACATGCTTAGTGGGCTTGAGTTTCAACCCGGCCTGGCGTATTTGTTGGAACACCTGCCGGAGGTGGTGCAGGTGATCAGCCCACGTTTTGCTGAAGACGATAACATCATCGAGGTACACCAGGCAGACTTTCCAGGTTAGGCCGCTGAGGATAGACTCCATGAAGCGGGAGAAGGTGGCCGGGGCATTGCATAGCCCGAAGGGAGGAACATTAAACTGGTAATGTTTCCCATTACTTGTGGAAAAGGCCATTTTCCCTTGATCTTGGGGGTGGATGGGGACCTGCCAGCATCCTGACTGGAGGTCCAGCGTGGAGAGCCAGGTGGAGCCGTGTAGGGAGTCCAGGGACTCGTCTATGCGGGGGAGAGGAGTGGTATCCTTGGTGGTTACATCGTTCAGGCTGCTGTATGATGTATGTCCCAAATCGGCAGGCCTGGTAGAAAAAAGGTCTTGATATTCAAGTAGTAGATGGTGCAGCATCTCGGCTTGACAGGTGATCAGGTAAAGGAGTGAGGGGAAAGGAGTTTGAATTTAGGGGTAGGGTGTCGCAAGGCTCAGCTGCCTCTAGGTTCTCAGATCAGGAGTCCTATTGGCAGAGTGAGGGGTGTAGCCGCCAGGTTCGCCACTTTGATGACGTTGAAGTGGTGCGGAAGGAAGGTTGGTGACATCAGGCAGGCGGAGAGGGGCCCAATGGGGACAACTGGGGAAAGAGGGAATAGTCCCTGTGGGCCTATTGATCCATAGCCAAGCTTCATGGTGGGTGGGAATGGCGAGGGTGGACGTGACGGTCGCAGGGAAAGTGGGGCAAGGGGGAGCTGCGGCTGGAGAAGGGGGAGGGGATGGGGGGTTAATGAAAGGAGGGGGAGTGTTGTTCTGTCGTGCGCACGTGGAGATGGCTGGGGGCTGTTGAGGAGGCTGTTGGAAGTGAACTCGCCTCTCGTAGCAGTCTATGTGAGTGTGGAGTTTTGGGATCAGGTCCAATCCCATATAGCCATCAAAGTTACGGCACTAAGAGTCAAAAACAATGACGGGATGGTATGTGGAGGCTGGTTGGTGGGTCTTGGTTCGTAGGGCCTGAGTTTCCCCAAGAATAGGCAAGGGGCCATCCCCCGCGTCTATGAGGCGGGCTGAAGTGGGGTAAAGGGGGACAAAAACCGTCTTGTGGCTGGAGTAAAAATGTGTGTACAAGCAGGACCTGGCGGCTCCTGTATCTACCAGAAGTCTTGCCTTGACCCCCTGTAGTTTCATTTTGTCATAGACTGGGGGTCGGTACTTTGTAAAGGTGGCCCCAGCCACCGTGGGGAGGTGTGGGGGCGGTCCTAAAAATCCAACGTCAGCTTGAGGTCCGCGTCGGTGTCAGTATTTCCTTGCTCGCAGCCTGCTTGAGGTTCCTCAACGAAGGGGGGTTGGGGGTTCGCAGGCCCTTCATCCACTGCCAATATTAGGCGGCGCCTCAACGGGTCGGCTCTTATTCTGCGCGCCGCCTTCAGCTGTTCATGTATGTTGTGAAGTGGGCAGCGGCTGCTACAGGCTGTAAATTCCCATTGATTGATGGTGATGAGATTTGTGTTATCTTTCTGTGGTGGCCGTTTCCTGGAAGGGTGGGCTCTTGGGAGGGCCGGGCTGAGACTTTTCGTGTTGTGGCTGGATGGGGTTGGGGCCGGCAGAGGGGAGGGTTTCATGGGAAACCGGCTCACGACCCCGATGTGTTGCGTGTCGGGGCATGCTGCGAGGAGGCGGCGAATGAGTTGGACATCGCGGTCCAAACTTCCTGCAGGATCGTGGATAATGAAATATTCTTTTACTCTGCTGGGAAGGAGTCTATGGAGGGTGCTGAATATATGTTCATCCCGGGTATTCATTTCGGCATCCGGGTACGCCGCGGTGGTGACGTGTTGTCCAAGTCACTGTTATTTTAGGGAATCGATTTGTGACCGTGACAACTTTCTCTAATGAAGGGGTAATAGCTTCTGTTACTATTATTGCAAATCTGGCCCATGTGAGATCTGGGACTATTTTTGGTGCTATAGTAAATACCACCTTTCCCAGGTGAGGTAGAGTGACAGCTATTTTCTGGTTATCTTTCTCAAACCCGGTGTCAAGTAATGGCTTGACCATATCCAGGTATGTAGTGATGTAGCATTGTTCTGGGTCGAATTTTGGTAGGGGGACGTGTTTTGGCTGCCATTTTCCCAAATTTACCTTCCAGTTCTATTTCACCGTCCGGGTCAAGAACCACCGTCCGGGTCAAGAACCACCGCTAGCCACCAGTGTTATGCTACTTGTGGCTCAGTTTCTCGCCCCTCAAATACGCAGTCTACAGCGGGTCCCTACTCTAGACTGGGTCGGTAATTCTAAGAAAAGGACTGGACACAAAAACAAGGCAGTGACTGTTACACACATGTATTACAAATATCTTCCCAGAGACAATAATAGATCAACAAATATACTAGATGCTGGGTTGGCCGGGGATGGGTTAACACAAGGTTTTACTTGACGGGAATTCTGTCACTATACCGGCTTAGGGAAAGTATGGTAATATTTACCCGGCACTTACGGCACATAAAATGCACTTATGATTCAGGACACAGGAATGAATTTACTACAACCTCCCAGTCTCGTATAGCACTGGACGGCACTGATACACGAATTACGTTAACACCTGTGTCAATAGACACTCACCTGGCTGGAAGTCTATCTCGAACAGAGTCGGCCGCGCTGTGATCACTGAAGGGGGGGAATGCGGTATTCTAGCAGGACATTTGGAGATGGTTAGACATACCATAACTAATGTGCCTGGATACTGGGGCTGGTGAAGGTTTAATACACAAGGAGGAGGCACGATAGGAATAATGTCCTTTACTTCTGTTAGTCACTGTGGTGTTTCACTCGCGTGCCTGTGCACTAGGGAGGGAGAGTTTTAATAAAAAGGGGAATGGCACTATTGACATAATATTATTGTTATGTTGGTCACCGTGGAGTTTTGTTCACTGGGGAATGCACGGGACTCCACTCGGGATATAAATTAGGCCAAAGTTACTATTGTGCTCGTCCAATCTTACACTCTGGGCTCCAGGTCACTTTATCACTAGAATGGTATAAACTGATGTATACAAATATCTGGGTCTAGAAGGGACACAGACAGGTAAAGTCCACTCGTTTCACTATCACTGGTGGGCTGCAGGTTGATTCCTCCGTCCGGAGGAAGGACAGAGTGACACATCCCTGGGTGGGGCCCCACTTATAGTCGTGGGGCTATTGGCTCGGCCCGAAGAAAGCCAGGAAACGGGCCTGACGTCGAGTCTGGGAGAGACTCGGAGGGGTCTCCCCCACAGGTAAGTCGCACCCTGGTGTTCGGGGCAACTCCCGGGGTGACTGAAGACCCAGGGTACTGGAACCCGGGGCGGCTGGACTGCGGCAAAGGCTGGAGGGCGGCGTCATCGTCAGGGTCGTCACGTGGGAACCTCAGGCCGGGGGAGTAGTGGACAGGGCCCGATGTCGGCTGCTGGGTCTACCGGGGCTCCGCATCGGCTACTCTTCACTCTGGTGGTCTTGAAGGGAACCAAGGCCTCGGGTGAGGCCTTGTCACGGCTCGGGGGAAGGGTCCTCTTTGGCTGCAGGATTTCCTGTGGGAAAGAAGCAGACTGTGGCCTGCTCTACCTCTGGTATGACGTGACTGGTGGCCAACGTTGTAGTGACACAGAGGACTACAGCTTCAGTGCGGCTAGTGGCTTGCTCTACTTCTGGCCTGACGTGACTAGTGGCCGACGTCGTAGTGGCACAGGGGGTTGTAGCTCTGCTGTGGCTAATGGCCCATACCGTGGAGCGAAGAGGACTGGTAGCAGAGGGATGGTCTATGGACGATTCTGCCTAATACCCAGTACGGCTTGTAGCCAGTACTGCGGTACTACTCTGGGGGGAACGACTACAGAAGTCAGAGGACTTATGGACGGTCCTATCCTGCAGCAACTGGGGAACGGACTATGGCCGGTTCTGCCCTGTTCCCGGTATGACAATGGCCAATACCGCGGTATTGCGTGGAGTTGTAAACTCCACCCCTTACCTTGTGAATGGAATTTCGTCTGGGGACTAGGCGCCGGCGACTGCTACCTTTCCGGGGCATCGGCTGGGAGTATGAGGGGCGCCGGAGAGGGATACAGTTGTGCCGTTCCTGCTCTGAGCCGCTCAGTGTCTGCGGCAGACCCCCGGTGGTACTGGGGGGATTGGGGATGTTGGTGTTGTCTGCATTAGCCATTGGGTCGTCTGCGGCCTTAACCCCTACCTGTATTTCACAACCCTCCCCTGTAACAAAGTCACGACCCCGTGACTGGAGGTGGTATAAGTTGGTGTTGGTCGTTTGGTGGATTGATTTGAGGTGATACGGGAAGGTAGTCCAGTAGTCGGTCGGTATATTGGCCTGCAGGTGGTGGGAGTAGACAACACGAAGAGTGGAGGGGTGGTTTGCTTGCTGGAGGAGTCGTAGCAAATTGTGTGTGCACTGGATGGGTTGGTGTCGCCCGAAGGTGGGAATCCAAGTGATTCTCATTATGTGCATGGTGGTGGTGGTGGTGGTGGTGGTGCTTTGGAGGCGAATGCTGGCTAAGGGCAGTCTGGTGCTGTTTATTTTGCCAGTGGAGTGTGAGGGTGGTGTTCCCTTGGGTGTGTGGCGGGGCGGGTTTTCCCATGCAAGGTGAGGAGTAGGGAGGGTTATTGGGGTGGTGTTGAGAGGTGGGGTGGGCAGCTGGCTGCTAGAGGGCGAAGGGGTGGGCATAGGATTAGAGGTGTAGCGGGCTGGTGGATGTTCATGTAGAGGTGTAACGGGCTGGTGGATGTAGGTGTAGAGGTGTAGCAGACTGGTGGGCGTGAGATTCGACCGGAACGGGTAGTGGTGGTGCTTAGCCGGGGAGTGGGCGGTGACGGGGAGTGGGATGGGGAAGCGGAGGCGGGCGGAGAGTGAGGTGGTGTGGTGTGATTGGTTGTTGTGGTTGGTGGGGCCAGGGCTAGGCTGGGCGAGGAGCTCGGGGTAGTTTTTGTGGAATTTCCTATGGGTGAGGGCTGACTACATAGTGTGGGAGGCGTGGCAGTCGCGGGGGAACATGGTGGTGGGGTGAGTGTAGTGCGTGGGAGTGGTGCAGGAGTTCTGGGCGGCGAGGGGGCAGTGGAGACCTGCAGGGTTGGGGATGGGGAGAAGTAGTAGAGAAATGGCTTCTTGTGGGGAGTTGGAGGTGTTGGGTTGGCTCGGGTGGTCGTGGAGGGAGCGTCGGGGGTGGGGAAGTCCCCGGCAGGGCAGACGTGGCGATTCCTGTAAGTGAGGGAGGCTTTGATGCAGTCGATAACGACTTGGAATGGGTGTGGGACTTTAGTGATGGTATTGGGTCCCATGAAGCGAGGGGCAATTTTATTGGGGATGGGGAGGTGCGCAACGAAAACCTCATCGCCTGGTCTGTAAGTGTTGGAGGGTGTGGAATCGGTTTGGTTGTCTTCGTGTGCGCGCAGGTGTTGCAACCAGCGTTTCAGGTGCTGCAGGGGGTCAGTGGTTGGGGAGTGAGTGGGGGGTTGAGGATGCTATTGGAGAGGGGGGAAGAGGGGTGCCTTTCCGAAAATTCGCTCGTGGGGGGTGATGCCATCGTCACGGGGGCAGGTGTTAATTCCCTCTGGATGATTTTGATGTGTGCAGGCCACTCTTGATCTTGGGTATCTTGTATGCGGGTCCTGATCTGGTTTAGCAGGGTCCGATGGCTCCTTTCGCAAACCCCATTTCTTTGGGGCCAGTAGGGGGAAGAGTGGGAATTGGAGTATCCGAATAATGTGGATAGCTCCCTCCAGATTTGCTCCATGAACTCTGGGGCGTTATCAGAGTGAATGGCCTGGGGATCACCAAAGTAGGGGAAGACGTGGCGCATGAGGGCTGTCAGGGGAAATTTTAGCATTTCAAAAGATAATGTATAATTCAAAAGATAATGTGATATTGTATAATTCGAGTATACAATATATAGCTATGTGTGCTAAGAATGACTATCGAGTCATTTACTACGAGAGAATAGACTCGTGAAATCAAGTAGCGATTTAATTTATGCTGGCTTACTTCGCCAATTCTCTAGGGTCGAGAATTTATAGATTTCTCAATGGTACACAGCAGAGACTAGACGCTCAAGTAGGCTGTAATA
>JAGKTI010022407.1:0-15272 GCA_018397915.1 Birgus latro | reverse complement strand
TATGTCGCGCCCCACTTGCTACTCTACTCCTTATCTGTACTTAAGATTGGTATGGTAGCGCCGAACAAGCGCAAGTGGGTAACCCGACACTACACTACAACAATCACAAGTTCATTTAAGGCCGGCGTTACGTGGGAGCGTTTCTTTCCCTATTAAGAGGAAGGAATTCTAGGGTTACTCAAACTAAGTGTCTCGTTTTCTTTTATCTACAAATTCTGTACACTTTATACATCCAGTCTTAATAACACTTTAATTTGCTCCAATCTTAATAACACTTTAATTTGCTCCACTCTATGAACTCCGAGTTATATAATGACTCTATATTCTTACTCTCCTTTAAAGCTATTAAATCATGCCACCTCACAATGATAATCAACAGTACCACTAAGTTCCATTAACAAGTTACAACTCACAAATATTATCACTCATCATTGAAAACAATACTCTCCTTTACCAAAACCGATCCACGAGTAATAAGGTTACACACTAGCAATATTATGGGTAATATTCTCACACACCCAGCATAATACCAAGAGCAATACTTTAATACCTTACAATCTCACTTCAACACTGTTATTACTAGCACATCAGTCTCTATAACACGTTATTCTACTATCACTTCACCTCAATTCACTTCAATACATTTCTACCTAAATTGTATCACTTTTCAACACAGTCAACACAGTCACATGCCCCAACTCAATACTTCTCCATAAAAATACTTAACTTTGTACTCGCGTTGCTCCTTTCACCATTGAGCAATTTAACTTAACAATTAAACAATTATCTGGCCCGTCCTGTTACACCCTACCACGAGTCTACAGCATACTCTTAATATCCTTCACAGTATATTTCACTTTCCTCTCCTTTTCCTTTAACTCCTCTCAGTTCCACTTTCCTCTAAGTTCTCTAACAAGGATATCTACTCACTATTACCGTAGAGTACCAAGACATCATCAGTCTTCGTCGTGGTAGGGCGCGTTAGGCGGGTTTCTAGCTGAGCTCCTCTCAAAATCCGTCCTTTCCCTCTGCCTGCCTGGGATATTCTAATTCCCAGCTGTCTGTCTCTCCCTCAGGCCGAAGCCGGAAGGGGGCGTATACTCTACATATTTTCATTCACCTCTTTCGGTGTTTTCAGTCGGGCCTGTTTATTATACAACGCTAACTCCTCTTGTTGCTAGGTCGGAAGTGGGCGTACTTTCTATAGATATAGGGCACCCATCACGCCACTGGGTCGTGCACTATACAAAGTACAAGGCTACTGAGTTCATTCACTATTCACTGTCTATTATTCACTGTCTATTATTCACTCTTCACTGATCTGCGGCTTCTTCTATCTTTTCAAGGTGCCGTAGGTAACGATATTTGTCACGCAACGTCTTCCGATATCCTTTATCCCCCTCTGACTGCTGTGGATGACGTGGTTGTAATATAGTTGGTTGTGGTTGTATGGGGCGTGAATCAACCGCGTCGTCGGTGTTATCGGTGTCCTCGTTATCATCCTCCTCTGTGTGGGCGTAACTGTTGCCACAGCTCGCTGTACGGCGACAATTATTATGCTTCATAATCATGAATCATAATTTAATGTTGGTATGAAATAGATGCAAATATTTTAAATCATTATTTTAGCTTTCATGATTATCGTTTCTTGTTGGCCTAATGCCTCCTCTGGGTGATGTCCAATTAAAAAAAAAAATACTACACGGGGAACACCGAGGAGCAGGCTGAGGCTTGTCAGAAAGAGTTCCCTATTACACTATTTACTATTTTGTACATATTGATTGCTCTGTACATAGTTCCATGGTGATGGGATTGCTGTACACGTCAATAAATTGACATTTTGAAACCCTGCTCGTTTGTTCTTGGCCAAAGACACAAGATTTTTTTTTCTCAGTGAGTAAGATGCACGAAGCCTCTCTATAGTTGTGCAGTACGAGTCTCGGTCAAGCACCATTACTGCGACTGTTAATTAACGTCTATGATGACTGACAACATTCAACTAATTAAACTGATACAGCAGCAAATGGAGGCACACCAGAAGCAGATGGGATGGGGGGATAATCAATCGCCTGGCACCACCCACTGACAGTGCTGCAGCTGTTCCTTCGTTCCTTTCGACCTCACTTAGGAGCGCTGGAAGGATTATGGTACCAGATTCGACACCTTTGTGGGCACCGATTCCATCGCTAAAGGCAATATTCCTCAATTCTTCCTCACGAACCAGACAATTTGCCATTTACAAGCTTCTCTGCACCTTGGCCAGTCAACAGACACCACCCAAGGACATCAACGCCCTCACCATGGAGGAAATTGTGACATTTATGGAAAACCTGTACAACCCAAACGATTCATTGTGCAGGAACGTTTCAAGTTCTAGTCTGGCATGCAGCGCAAACCTAGTGAGACTGTTCCAGAGCTGGCAGCAAGAATACGCCAAGATGCAGCAACCTGTGATTTTGTGTCAATAAAGGATCCTCATGATGAAGCCGTGCGCATACGCTTCATATGTTCGGTGGGTAACGAGGCAGTTTTGAAGGCAGTGTTCAAGATTAGCAATGACGAAATGACATTTAGTAAGGCTGCGTAAGTGACAGTGGAGATGGAAGACGCTGGAATGGTTGCCAAGGAGACTGTCCATGGACCAAAGGCCCCTACTACAACTCCTGTCCTCAAGATGAACCAGACGAAAGTGTCGCAGAAGGGAACCAGAAATTCGTCTCTCCCATTTCCTAAGGGAATGTGTCCAGTCTATAGCAAGATTAACCACTCTGCGAAGGACTGTCGGTTCATAAACCATGTATGCCGATTTTGTCAGAAGGGACACCTTGACGTAGTCTGTTTAAAGAAGAGAGGTAAGAAGGTGTCTGTTGATAACATTACAGAGAAACTCCCTGTACAGGTTGACAGAAGCATTCTCGGTGATGACCCAGTGTGTGAACAGCTACAGGTCAATGGGGAGTCGTTCATTTTCGAGGTGGACAATGGTGCCAATGACAACTTTTGCTCTAAGCATGTATGGACAAAACTTGGAAAACCAATGCTACAATCTGCCCAAGTTCGTTACGTCTCTGCTACAGGTGATTGTGTACCAATTCTGGGTACGTTCAAAGCAAAGGCTTCCTTGGATCATTCTTCAGCATGAGTGGCCAATATTCTGCTTATTCTCTCGACTCTTCCTCGTCTCAACTTGCTGGACCGAACAACGATACGTGAGCTAGACATAGACATCTGTGCACTGCTATGGGAGCCAGGGGTTGACACTCCCAGTGATGAAGTATATGCCATCTTGGAGGATGACAAGCCATACATCACGTACCGCAAAGCTTGCCAACAGTTGTGTCCAGAGTTTCCTGAACTTTTCAAGTCAGAACTTGGTTGTCTCAACAAACCCCGAACTGTTCTGTTTGCATTCTGAAGGACCTGAACCATGCTTACGATGCAGGTTTCAAGAAGGGAGTGTGGGTGCCCCGCAGTTTAACGAATACCGGATACCTGTGGTACCAATAGTCAAGGCGCTTCTGCCAGGCTAGCAGAAGGCAAAGTTACGGGTATGCGGAAACTATTCAGTAGCGGTGAACCCACAACTGGAGATACATCGCCATCCCTTGTCACGTCCAGAGGACCTGACGTGGAAACTTAATGGTGGCCACTGCTTTACCAAGATTGATCTTGCTGATGCCTACAACAAGGTCAAGCTGGCACAGGAGAGTCAGAAGAGGCTCACCCTCGGTATGTATCGTGGCGTGCTGCTTCAGACTCATTTGCCATTTGGGATCATTTCAGCACCAGGCTACTTTCAAGACATCGTGGATCAGCTAACCAGTGATCTGTGTGGAATTGCTGTTTATCTAGACGACATTCTTGTCAGTGATGTTAGTGCAGAGGAACATCTACACAATTTATGTGCCCTGCGTCACCGTCTTCAGGATAAGAGCCTACACATCAACCTGGAGAAGGGTTCCTATGCCCAGTCATCAGTGGAGTACATGGATCACATGCTTTCTCGAGATGGCATCGCCAAGGGAGGCAAGGTGGATGCCGTTGCTAGAATGCAACCACCTACTAACGTCCCTACTCTACGTTCATTCCTGGGCTCAGTACAATTATACGGCAAGTTCATACCTAAGCTTTCTTCGCTGACCGAGCCACTTACTCGGCTGACAAGGAAGGATACACCATGGAGATGGGGTGCCGAGGAGCAAGCAGCCTTCCAGCAACTGAAGGACACTCTGTGCATCGATAGTGTTCTTGCTCACTTCGATCCTGCCCAGGAAATCGGTATCTCATGTGATGTTTCTGATGTTGGAATTGGGGCAGTGCTGTTTCATCAATACGCTGATGGCACCGAACACACAAGTGCAAACACTTCAAGGATGCTAACTGATAACCACCATCATTCATCCAGATACAGAAGGAGGCTTTAGCAGTAGTCTACGGCTTGCAGAAATTTCACCATTTTCTCTACAGACGGAAATTCGTAATAGTCACGGATCATAAACCGCTGATCTTGCTTTTCTGTCCAACCAAACGGACCCTGGCTATGGCTGCCAATAGACTAGCTCGATGGGCCCTCACACTGAGCCAGTATGATTATAGTACTGAGTATAGGCGAACAGCATGCCACAATAATGCCGACTCTCTCAGCCGCTTACAAGTCAGTGAGGACACCAAGTTTGACAAGGAAGAACATGTAGCAGATGTCTCAACGGTATGCACCATACATGCAATTAGCAGGCAGCTGAACCCTACAGATACGGGAGTGTTGGCTAAGGAATCCAACAAAGATCCAAGCATCTCTACTGTTATGCATTACATCAAGGAAGGATGGCCTCATACTTTTGATTCTAAGGAAGTGATACACTACAAGAAGCTGGTGGATTCTCTGACTACAGAGGATGGATGCCATCTCTTTGGAGCAAGGATCGTTATTCCGGAGATGCTGAGGACTCAGGTGCTACAGCTGATGCACCTAGGTCATTTCAGGATGCAGCGAATGAAACAACTGGCACGCTCTGTGATGTACTGGCCACACATCGATGAAGACGTCGAGCGTTTCTGCCGGACCTGTGCGGCTTGTGCAGAACACCAGAACAAGCCACCCAAGCCAGCTTACCATCCATGGATACTACAAGAAAAACCTTTAGCAGACTGCACCTGGATCATGCAATTAACTTCCTGGTTTCTGGTAGATGCCTACTCAAAGTACCCTTGCATACACCCTACAAGTTCTACATCAACCAAAGCTACAACGGACTTGCTGGAGGAGAATTTTGCCCATTTTGGTTATCCTCTGACACTAGTTACAGACAATGCTACTTCATTCTTGTCTGAAGAGATCTAGGCTTTAGTGTTGCGAATAAGATATTGTGCACTTCACCAGAGCACCATATCATCCTGCTACAAACGATGCTGCCAAGCATCTGGTACAGTCGTCCAAGCAGTCACTGAGGAAATCTTCACTCCCACCAAAGGTTGCATTACAGGAATTTTTGCTACAGTACAGGCAAACTCCACTGGACTCTGGCTGTTCACCCAGCAATTTGCTCAACGGATGCCAAATTCGGTGCAAGCTGGATGCTGTTCTCCCTTCTGCTCATGCTGCTCAAGGGAGACAAGCAAGAGAAGCTGCCAAGTCACTACGGATGGAATACAACCATCTTGTTTCCAAGTTGGTGCACACCTACATGGTGGGAGTACCATGCTATGTCTTGTGCTGTGGCCCAAAATGCAACAAACAACCACAATGGGTACCAGCAGTGGTCACAAAGGTCTTTCCAATAGGACCAATGTGGCGTCGACACCTCAATCAGGTACGTCCTTGCTATGGAGTGGAGGATGTGGGGCCAAGAGAGACACCAATGTTCCCTCCACAACTTCAGAATGCAACACCTTTTCAATGGGAGGAGGTCAAGGCGGATGCTCAGCAACGCAGGAAGAAACTGAACATATGGCTGCAAGAATGTACGGATGATCAGTATGAACCGGGCAATCCCAGACGTTCTGAGCGCATACGACAAAAGAGGGAAACGACGTCGAGACAGGACAATGCTTTGGGCAACCCTTAGCTGGAGCAGAGGTGTTGTGTTTGTTATGGAGACAACAGACACCGCTAGTTACACTCGAAGTTTCTCCTTTTCGAACCGGAGTGTTCACCACCAGCTGTTCAGTACCCCATACTTGAGGTTGGTTCCAGGTTATCACAGTAATGACAGGATGAAGCCAGCCATAGGTGTTGTCCTGACTGAGGTGTGAGTGAGAGGCAGTCTACACGGGGAACACCAAGGAGCAGGCTGAGGCTTGTCAGACAGAGTTCCCTATTAAGCCACTTACTATTTTGTACATATTGTTTGCTCTGTACATAGTTCCCTGGTGGTGGGTTTGCTGTACATGTCAGTAAACTGACAATTTGGAATCGTGCTTGTTTGTTCTCGGCCAAAGACACAACATCGATGTACACTCGGCAAGATTTCCGACTTGACCTCCTGGTCGCGGGATATGGCTAAAGTGGCAACAAGCTGCTTATGTGTGTTCGTGTGTACATGCCCAACATTTTTTCGAATCGCCAAGCTTCATCCTCTGTATTTTATTATTATGTGGCTATTGTATTATGCTATGATACAGGTTAATAAATATTTGTGACTGAGATAATGAGCTGTGCAATGTACTATTTATAAAGTCTGAGTTATATAAAATAACCCTTCTCTTGAAGCATGAACCACGATACAGGCTGAGTTGTGGTTCAGAAACAGTAGGCAAGTTCACCCACAAATGATGAGATGTAGGAGGAAGTGGAGTGAAGGGAAGTGAGAGGGAGCAGGGCAAGTGAAGGGAAGGGGGATGAAGTGGAGTCACGTCGTTGACTCCAACAGTTATAAATTCTTAGCCATTACAGTATATTTATTAAGGTGTCAATGATATCCTGTATCCTAAATAATAATAAACTTATAAATTTTTATTATTTATTTTTATAAACAACCGATGACGCACATTAAACTTAGGATATCCTGTCCCTCGTAAACGGACAACATGCAGCCTATATCACAACAACTCTCTCTCTCCCTCTCTCAACTCCTTAGCTACATCACCACGACTCTCTCTCTCTCTCTCTCTCTCAACTCCTTAGCTGCCTATCAGTTGACACACACGTTATCATTTTGTGCTAATGAGCAATGACGTTGCATATAATATATTTACCTAAATTTTAACCCACCGAGTCCCACCGACGTACGATGCACGTAGCTACTTTTTTCCGTGGACAGACCCACAGATGTGCAACGTATTTCACTCAGTTACAAAGCCCATTGTGTGCACATTTTTCAATATTCGTGTGTGATTTTTGGTAGGCATAAGTGGGAGACCTTCCTCTACCTGCTCTCAGGTGGGGATTCTGCCTGGCCCCACATAAAACCTCCCCTCCCACCGACACTGGGCAATTCACCTGTTAGCAGTAACCTGGCCAGTAAAGGTATGTTGCCCCACGGTCTCTCCAATGACGAAATTCATGGTGAAAGTGATTCCTGATGTGGAGGACAAAGAAACAAAGAAGCTAGAGGCTGAAACAAACAGAAGTGATGAGGTGGTAATGTCATAAAGGAAGGTGCCATATACTGGGGTTTTGGGTGAGTGAGCAATGCTTTTATCGCCTATATTATTGTGTAAAAACCAATATAGACTTACTACACATAAACTCATACCAAATAAATATATGAATAAATACGTAATTTAAAGTGGCTTGAATTAGTTTACCCTTCCATAGTTCATTTTCTTTAGCCAGGTACCCTGAAAAAGAAGGAAAACGTAAGGCTAAATGACACCCATATCAACATTTTTAACCTCAGGAGGGCGATTTCTCTATGAATTTTCGATGTTTCTTACCAAAAGCGGAGGTTTGAGCCCCCCCCAAAAAAAGTTGAAAATCGGTTGGGATCTGGGGATAGGCTGGGTTAAAACCCGGTCGGGACTGGGTGGGTTAATAATGTCAAAACACAAGTGCAATACATAACTAGCTCATATTACGGATTTCCTTAGCCAGCGTATTTGCATAGTCTACATTTCAGTAATAGTCATGGGGTAGACAATGATATTTTCATAATGTTACAGGTAGTCATGTTTAGTGGTGGTGTGGGAAATATGTTCCCCCCGAGCGGTTGTGCTTTTTACCTTTAGTTGTCGATCGTTAAAGAGCAGAGGAAAACGTACTTGAGAGGTTTAAAAACCCAGAGATTACGTTCCGTTAATTCTTATTATTAATAAATTAAATGCTACTGCATTTAACATTGGTAGACAACTATGTACATACATGTAAAACTAAGGAATTTTCCATAGATCTAAACTGCGCCTGCGTGGATGACGTGGTAAGGATGAAAAGCCCACGATGAAACGGGAGGCCAGTTTTAATATATATACAGTATATCTATCTGTAGAAAAGGGGAATATCTTGTTTAGTTTAATTAAAACTAAGATTAGATTAAGTTAGATTCACCTTGTATATTTTACGGAGTAAGTTAGCTGTATTTGACTTGTAATTAAGCAATAGTTGGCAACTCTTCTATCCTATGAGGGACGGGGGGGCTCGCCGTGTTGCTCACTCCTTGAGCAGATTTCACTCCGTCAGTAGCTACGCTCCTTGTAAATACACCCCAAAGGACGCCTGATTGCCCAGGAAAGACCGAAACAGCACGCCCGTCGTCATCTTGTTGTTTGACTCATTATATAGCTAAGTGACCTTATTGATTTGGCCAAATCTTAGGGAACTAGCTAGTATATGAGAGGTGGTTGTAGGTGAGTTAGGGGATTTAATTGCCTGATTTACTCAGGAGACTTATGCAAATTTACCTCTGTTCAATTTAGATAACTTTCTCCAGTGAGGAGTATCTAGGACGCTCGTTTTTTTTCTCACATTTTGGTGCCCCGAGTGAGGATAACAGATGTGTGCAGAGGCGTTGAGCGACTTTAAGGTAGCTTTCGTAGGGCACAGCTTATTACCACGTCACGTGGAAGTAGAATACGTGGAAATACGTATACAGAGCTCCTGGAGGAAAGGCAAGTTCCTTTTCCGAGGATGAGCGGCTAAACGCCATATTAGAATGGGAGCATGATCGCACTATTCTTTTATTGGGAGGAAATGACATCAGTGAAGATTCAGATGTTAATGAAATTGTGGAAAATATACTTGCAGTGGTAGGAGCCATTGAAGGCTCGTGTAAATCTGCAGTAGCAATAACCCTTCTTGAGCCTAGGAACCTACCATATGGCGCATCTGTTTGCTATGGTACCTACAAATTAATGAGTAGGGCCATAAACCGGAAGTTGCAGAGGATTAGGAAAGGGCAGGATTTCATTCATTTCAATGCAAAGCCTTTCCAAGCCTACCAAAAAACAGATGGCATCCACTGGAATCATAAAGGCAGAGAAGCGGTTCTGCAAAAATTTATAAATTACATAGAGCATAAGAAGGAAAGGTTCTATGCTGTTCAGGCCTTGGGTGGTCCTATGCTGTAATGAGTGTGGAGATAATGACTGCCCCAGAGGTTTAATAGCCCAGGGAGATAGGTATAAAGCCATAAGGCAAATCCCTAAACTCCGTAAAATTTAAAATGTTAATTATTACTGAGCTCTGGAGAATTGTGGTTATTTTGGATCTTGAGGGTGGGAAGGACAAAATCACCCCAGAGGTTTAATAACCCAGGGAGATAGGTTTAAAGCCATGAACCCTATTCCCACACCCCTCAAAATTTAAAATGATAAATAACGATGGAGTTCAGTAAATCTGGGTTGTAAAATTAAAAAAGGAAAAAAAGGGGTTGTACTCCCATAACTTAGAAATCAGTAACAATGTCTATTTCCTTGTTGTAAAAATCAGTTAGTGGTAAGGCAGGATGGGTAACGAGAGCTATACTGGACTGTAGACAGTCATTAGGGGAAACACCTCCAATTAAGGAGAAATTAAGTAGTCCGTTGAACCAATTAAAAGAAAGATGGGCCAAGTACGAGGAAAGTTATACTAACCTGGAAGCAGCCATCGTACAAGCTGATGATAAAGATCTTTTGGAAGCAGAAACCTCCAAATTCGAAGGTAAATTGGAGGAATATATATCATTAGTGAAGCTGGTTGAATTTAAATTAGCCAGTATTATCAACGGAACAAAGGCTGCATTACCACAAATTGCGCTTCCAGAGTTTGATGGGGAGCAGAATTGGAAATCCTTTTGGAATCAGTTTAAATACTTAGTCCATGACAGAACAGATCTCCCTAATGTGAGCAAGCTCGTATATCTGTTAGGACAGGTCAAAGGGACGCCTTACAAACTGATAAAGGAATTACCTGTGGAGGAAAGCAATTATGAGGCAGCTTTGTCTATCCTTAACCAGAATTATGAAGATAAGGAGCAAGCCATTACCCAATTATTAAAAGCTCTGATTGAATTACCCATTCCTAGACATGATTTTGAGTCCTTGCAAAGTTTTCGGATTGCGATAAGTTGTAATTTAAAGGCCTTAGGTACTTACGAAGATGTTAAGGCAGCAGACTGGGTGCTTTCTAGAATTGTGTCCTTAAAACTTCTACCAAGAACTAAGGACGCTCTGTATGGCAGGTACTAGAAAGATAATTTCTCCTGTGAGGAGATTGAGAAAGGCTTGATGCAACTCTGTAAACCCTTGCAAGGAACAGTAAAGCCTGTTGAAAATAAATCAAAGGTTGAAATAAGGAAAAGAACCATTAACCAACTGGCTGGGAAAAAGAAGCCAAGAATAGGTAAGGCTGTACCTAAGGAAGAGATAGGTACTTTTCTTAGCTCTTTAAAGTCTGAGGATAAATTAATAAAGACCGGGGATAGACAAGCTGATGAAAGTAAGAAGGTAAAAATTTTCATGGTAAAGGACAAGAAGGTTTGTGTGTTTTGTGGTGAACAACATTCCAGTGTATCTTGCCAACAGTATCCTGATTATGCTTCTAGAATAGTGAGACTTCAGGAATTGGGATGTTGTATGATTTGTATGAATAGCGAACATGGTTCCGCTGACTGTAAAATTAAACTAAATCATTGTTTCAAATGTAAAAAGGACAATCATCATAGTGCTTTGTGTCCAAGGATGATGAAACATGAGGTTCCTAAAACTGCAAGTGTCAATATGACAGTTGCGGGAGCAAATACTCCAGTAACGATACCAGCTGCAGTTCCAATTGCTGATGTAAAGGTAATGAGTGAAAATAGGAACATATCAGTATGTACTCTTTTTGATACAGGTGCACAGAAAACCTTCATTTCTGCAGACATTGTAGATAAATTAAAGTTACCTGTTGTCGGCAAGGTAAATCTAGCCATTACAGGGTTCTTAACTACTAAAGAAGCACAGTCCTTTGATTTAGTTAGACCCTTAATACAACTTGGCAGATATAAATGTCGCATAACAGCGGCTGTACTGGATAAGATGGAAACCAGTATTTATATAAAGGGACTAAAGGAAACCTCTGATAATTTGCAAAGCTCAGGGATAAGACTGGCAAAACATAATGTAAAATCAGATACTGTGGGTCCCATAAAAGTGATAATTGGATCAGATTACTGTGGAAGATTCTTACACAGGACCTTTAAGAAGAATAAAGTACAGTTGTTCAAGAGTCCAGGAGGTAACCTTATTATGGGTCAGCTGTCTTTTCCTAAGAAAGACAAAGGAGATGCCAAATTAGTAGATTCAGTCTTTGTTACCCCCACACAGTCATTGATGGTAGCTAGAATAGGTGCAGAATTAGAACCTACTCAGATAAATGACTTGTTAGATGAAAAAATTGAACCTGTACACAAACTTTGGGACCTAGACAGTGTAGGAATACACATTGAAGATCCAACCCCTGAAGATAAAATAACTTTGGATTTGTATAATCAGTCTGTGGAATTTAAGGATGGACAGTATTGGGTAGGATTACCATGGAAACTAAACCATTTGGAATTACCTACAAATTTCCAAGCAGCTAAAGCTCAGTTAAATTCTCTTCTAAGAAAGTTGAGAAACAATCCAGAACATTTAACCATATATGATAATATTATAAAGGATCAAATGAAGAATAAATTTATTGAAGAATTAGAAGTCCCTGTTAACCATAAAGAGGGACATTATCTGCCACATCATGCTGTAAGCAAAGATTCAGTAACAACTCCCATAAGGATAGTTTTCAATTGTAGTAGTAAAGCGTCCAAGGGGTCAGCCAGCTTAAATGATTGCCTATACTGTGGACCTACACTAACAGAGAAGTTAGGGAATGTATTACTAAGATTCAGAGAGAAACCTTATGCTTTTACAGCAGACATTAGTAAGGCTTTTCTCAGAATAGGATTGAGAGAGGAGGATAGGAAATTTACGAAATTCCTCTGGCCTCAAGACCCTCAAAATGAGGATAGTCCATTGAAAACCTACTGTTTCCGGTCGGTGCTCTTTGGCTCTTGTGCTAGTCCTTTCCTACTTTGCAACACATTGAAGCATCATTTTGAAAGGGCCAAATGCCCAGAAATAGGGCAGGCTTTTTACATGGATAATTTGCAAGGTGTTGCTGATACAGAGACGGAAGTATTGAAGGCTTATGAAGTAGCCAATTCCGAATGTGGGAAGGCAAATTTGCCGCTACAGAGCTGGAATACAAATTCACCGCCTTTGAGGAATAAAATACAAGAGTACTATCCAAATACTGACATTCCCGAAACTCAAAATGTGTTGGGTCTTAACTGGGATACAAAGGCTGATGAAATAAGTGTAAAGCCGATTAAGTTCTCTGATGTCACTCTCACCAAGAGGTCCCTGTTAAGTCAGGTCTCCATGTTATTTGACCCATTAGGATTAGTCAGTCCTATAGTTATTAGGGGAAAATGTTTAGTGCAAGAGGCTTGGCGAGGAAAGTTAGACTGGGACACAGAATTAGGTGAAACGTATGCTGAACAGTGGGAACAGATTCAGAAGGAATTAGAAAAAACATCAAGCATAAGTATTCCCAGGATGATAAACAGTAACGAGAAGTCACATTTACACATTTTTTGTGATGCTTCTCAGAAGGCATATGGAGCAGTAGCTTATTGTGCAACAGGACATGACAGTAAAATTATTATGTCAAATGGAATTGGCTTCCATAGAGATAGGAACTAAAATGGCCAGGTATCTAACCACTACTCTGGATACTCAGTTTGAGGATGTTTATATATGGACTGACAGTGAAATTTGTCTTTACTGGATTGGAAAGGATGACAGTAAAATTCCTTTCGTCCGCAATAGAGTGAAGACTATAAAAGAAATGTCTTCCAAATTTAAGTTTATGCATGTATCCTCTAAACAAAATCCAGCTGATTTACTTTCAAGAGGTTCCACAGTAAAGAAACTGATCAAGGATGACTTGTGGTTTAAAGGTCCTAAATGGTTACTCACTAAGGACTGGCCTGAGCAAAGACGGTATAGTATTGCTGAGGTTAGTGTTGTAAACTTGGATCCAGTAGTACCTGAGCCAGGAATAATTGCCATTGGCAGATTCTCATCTATAAAACAACTCATTAACACCCCTAGGTTAGTTGTTAAGTTTTTGAATAAGAAAGTGGGATTTAAGAAGTTTGATCCCATGGAATATTGGTTGAGAAGGATACAAAGGAAGTATTATGGAGAGATTTTTAACCTTTTATGTCAAGGCACTGGTAAGAACAAATTGATCCGAGATTTAGGATTGTTCTTAGACGGAAAGGGTCTGATTAGATGCCGTGGCCGAATAATAAAAGCTGAATTGCCTCTCCAAACTAGACATCCTATACTGCTACCCAAGAAAGATTATTTTGTAGAGTTAATTGTAAAGGAAGCCCATGACTTGACTCTTCATGAAGGTGTGCCACAGACCTTGGCCCGAGTCCGCGAAAGGTATTGGATCCCTAAGGGTAGATCGGTTGTAAAGAAATATCTCAAAGGCTGTATAATATGCAGGAGGTATGAGCAAAGGCCATATGACTACCCAGGACCACCTGCTTTGCCAGAGGATAGGGTAAATGTTAGTAGGCCCTTCATGGTAACTGGAGTTGATTACACAGGGGCTATATCTGTTACGGGTGAGGGAACTCCCCATAAGGTGTATATATGTTTGTTTACTTGCACCTATACGAGGGCAGTCCATCTAGAAATGGCAGAAGATCTCAGTTCGAGACATTCCTCAATGTATTTAGAAGATTTGCTGCTAGAAGGTCTTGTCCTACCAGATTAATAAGCAACAACGGAACTAATTTCGTTGGAACAGCACCTTTACTTTTGAACATAATGAATGACCCAAAGGTTAAGACAGCACTGGGAATCCGAAACTGTATCTGGCAGTTCATTGCTCCAAGAGCACCATGGCAAAATGGATTTACAGAAAGAATGATTGGAATAGTAAAGAACTACCTAAGGAAAACTCTACACAGAACTAAGATCACCAGAGAGGAACTGAGAACGGTGATAACTGAAATAGACCGTTAACCTATTTAGATGATACTAGCCTTGGAATTGAAGCATTGACACCTGCTCATATGTTGCATGGCAGGAAACTTCATCCAATACCTTGTGTGG
Source organism: Birgus latro (assembly GCA_018397915.1). Taxonomy (NCBI): domain Eukaryota; kingdom Metazoa; phylum Arthropoda; class Malacostraca; order Decapoda; family Coenobitidae; genus Birgus; species Birgus latro. The sequence goes on along the minus strand of JAGKTI010022407.1, from coordinate 704 downwards.
ATATCCAGGAGGAAATAAATGATCCTACAATTGGAACTAATGAACTAGGACAACATCTGCGTGAAGGATACCAACGTCTAAAAAGGGTATTGGACATCTGGAATAGACATTGGAGTGAAGAATATCTCTTGAGCCTAAGAGAAAGATATTATGGGGATCAGGCTGCTAGCAACAAATCAGTTATAAATATAGGAGATGTGATCTTAGTAAAAACCGAACAACCAAGATCCCAGTGGCCATTAGCTAAGGTGATTTCCACACATCCAGACTCAGAGGGGGTGCTAAGACTTGTAAAAATTAAATGTAGGGGACATCTCAGTATGAAAACGATAGATAAACTGGTGCCCCTAGAGTTAATGGCTCCCCTGGAAACAGAGGATGGTGGAGAACAATTGGGTCAAGATGTGCGACCTAGAAGGGTCGCGGCACAGGGCTCTAGAGATCTTTGGAGAGAGCTTTGGGCAAAGGGACATATTACATGATACAGCGTATCATTTTTCGCCCGGCCCCAAAGCTGTGGGAAATATTTCCCCCCGAGCGATTGTGCTTTTTATCTTTAGTTGTCAATCGTTAAAGAGCAGAGGAAAACGTACTTGAGAGGTTTAAAAACCCAGAGATTACGTTCCGTTAATTCTTATTATTAATAAATTAAATGCTACTGCGTTTAACATTGGTAGACAACTATGTACATACATGTAAAACTA
>JAGKTI010022406.1:0-15273 GCA_018397915.1 Birgus latro | reverse complement strand
ATATATATAAAGAAAAACGAATCTGGATCTCACCCTATAATCACTGGAACCATCGTGAATTATTACCCTTGTTTCACCTCGGCCAACGACAGTGTGGGGGTTGTGGTATTGCCTGTGGGTGTCATTAGGCCGTGGTGGCGACTAAGAGAAAGGCATGGAGTGGAGGTAGGGGTAGGCCTCACTGACTGGATGGGCAGGTAGGCTTAGCTTAAGCACTACGTAGGGTTGGAATCCACCTGCCCCCGTCCATTCCACCTCCCTCGCCACACAATAGCTCCAGCCTCCATTGTTTCCAGATACAACCTCGTACTTCTATCAAAACAATAGTTTATCGTAAACGTGCAGCGTTAGTTATCGATCAAACAAACCCTGAGCACGGGGGGGGGGGGGGGTGATGTGTAGACTGTCCTCTATTTCTGCGGTGTATTATTATTTCCTTCGCTGACAGTGGTGTCCAAGCTGCACAGCACGTTTGACTGTTGCAGATATTTCGCTCGGCTCGTATAATGCCCCTACGGAACTGGGCCCTCTCGGAGAATGATAGCCTGAAATTAACCTAGTCCACGTTGGGGAAGTACAAGGGAAGGGAGAGGGTTTGTTGGAAGTGTGATACATGTCAAATGTGTTGGTTGCTCTGACTACGGTTGTCATCGGTAAAGCTCACAGGGTGCCAACATATACAAGCACATGAAAGGACAGAAAGGCCAGTACCCATTTCATGTATCCGCCATTGGGTGTGCTCGAATCGTAGACACGGGACACGGGCACACTCAACACGAAAAGTACACGCCACCACCGAGCCACTAAAATACAAAAGACGTAATCATACGGTAGAGGTTGACGATACATCCAGCCTTATTCAGTGAAGGGAAGCATAAAGGAGGGAGGCTGTAAAGGAAGGAGGGAAAGGGGAAGAAAAGTGTGGCGTTGAGAAAAAAGACTGGAAAGAAAGTGTTACGAGGAAATGGGAGGGAAATATGAGAGAGGGGACAAGGTAGAAGGAATATGAAAATGGAAGGAAAGGCAGAGGTAGGAGGGATGGGAGGAGGAGGTAAGGTAGGAAGTACTGTACAGTGAGAGAGAGAGAGAGAGAGAGAGAGAGAGAGAGAGAGATTCTTTCAAGAAGAAAGGAAAGGGAGGGTAGGAATAGTGAGGGGGAAAGAACAGACGGTGAGAAGTGAGAAAGAAAAAGTAGAGTGGTGGAAGTTTTAATGAGTAACTATACCGCTTTTATTTTAACTTGGCTGAGTTGTAACGTAATTAAAAGACAATGCTAGCCACGAAGAAGTGCCGAGGACAGAATGTAGGCCATAATATTGTCTTTCTTTCTGCCACTGAAATACCTGACACAAACTGCAAAAAGTACGAAAATCTCGACGAAGTTAAAGTGAAGAAACTATAATCTAGAAGTGCTGTGTTAGGGAAGTACTGTACAGCCCAAGTTAGTAGGTTAAAAGTTACATCACCATTCTAACCTCAATTCCTCTCCTTCTCAAAAACAAAAGCAAACAAACAAAAAGCTCAGTAAAAATTAATTTTATAAATACAATCCAATTCCTCTTACTACCTAAATTGTGTGTAGTAAAAAGAAATTCAGTTGCACCAGGAATGATGACAATAGTCCAGACTGATAAAGGGAGCAGCACACCCTACCTTTTGCTGCTTGTGGGCTACTGAGCACGTCAGGTGGGTGGGTGGGTTCTTGGAAATACCTCAAGCTAGTTATCCCCTCCACCCAGTGCTGCCAACATCAACCATTACGTCACTCCGACATACCGGCCACTATAGTGTGCACCCACCATGGCTGAATGGTCAGGCAGATAGCCATCGTCCCACAGGCTAGAGGGACTGTGTTGTAGACATTAAAATGGATGTGGTACGACTGTTCCCAGGCCATCCGAGGTCACCTTCACTACGCAGACAGGACAGGACCGGATCCACACTTACATACATACATCGAAACACAATACACTCCCACTTCAACACATACATTCAAATGTGATTCTCACTCATTGCTCAAACTTTACCCTACAATCATCGTTGTTTTTCAGTCAGACCTGCGTATGTAATTATTGCATTAATAACTTTGGCTATTACATGCTTCATATATCATAGTTTACTACTGAGTCAGTTCAAGTTGATGTGATTTTTCTTTCCCTTTACTGAAACAAATTTTCAGTTTTTGACACCCGCACTCGCACTGTGATAGCGTGTGTTGTTTTGAGAGGCTTGTGTGTGTGTGTGTGTGAACAAGAAAACTCAAATAGTTTTTAGCTGATTTTAACCACATTTTGTGGAAGGGTGGGGAGATAGCCCATTAAAACACAGCTGTTTTCTTTAGAACAATCGAGCAGAGGTTAAGGTCACCGGGGTAGGTCAGATGTTTACCTTCAAAAATGAAAAACAGTTTCTATTCAGTTTAGACCAAACTTTGAGGAACGGTTGAGAGTAAGGCAAGAATTAAGTGGTTTAATTTTTAGGGCAATCAGTCAAAGGTCAGGGGCCGGATTCTGAAAGCTCAAAAATCCTCGCAAGTCCGCCATCTTTGGGTGTAAGAGCAACTTTTCACTTATGGCATATTCTGGAGACCCTAAAAACGAGCGCAAATCCTATGCGGCGTTGTCAATTCTCCTCGTAGAGTTGCGCCATGTGAGAGGCAGTAGTAAGTACATCGTAAGCCTTATAACTCTCCCATTTTTAGAATGTTGTAACTCAAACTGTACCAAAATCATTAGAATAAAATCAGGCATTAATTAATCCCTAATAGCATACAAATATTGCGAATCTGCAAAATATAATAAGTACAAGTGGCAGAGGACCGTCACAGGCAGTGTAAATATACTATATAGGAGCAAGTACTATTTCGATATAAGTGGGAAAACTAGCATTGTTGACCAATATAGCCTTTACTGCAAATAAATTGCAGCCACATGATACAATGTTCACATACATTCGATTAATTAAGTCATTGTAAATACTAAAATCATGTAAAATATTATGAACCGAACGTACAAACGCGTGATCAAAACAAATGGAGAGGTATCTCACGGCAGTCCATACTGTTGCTCCACGGATGACTGATTTTGTAATTCACTGAAACTCACAGAGGAATCCTTGAAGAGACTACTGAGCCTGTGACTCGAGCTTAAGATCTCTCATACTTTCTCTTGTGGTCGTGTGGTCATTGTGATGTTGCTTAGTGTGACTCCTAGTACTTCAATTTTTGAATTATTTTTCCAACTTCATCTAGTTTCCTTATCAAACTCTGCCACAGTTGTACCGTTCACCATTGCTTTATGAAGACTTACTCTACCCGATTTCAGAAGGCAAACTTCTTTATATTTAATTTTGCTCATTGTAAATTTTCTAATGGCCTCTGCTGATCTTTTGAAAAGGCCCCCACAAACAGATTCAGCCTATATACTGTATAATTCTATTCATATAAATATATATATATATATATATATATATATATATACACCATTCACAATTTAGATTTGTCAGCTTGTGTACGGAGGTCTACCTTTTTTAGTCACTCTTGGTATGGTAGGCACTAGCTCTGAGTTACCATTATCACTCCTGTCTCCAGCCAAGCGTTTTTCTTTGCTTGGCTGGTTACCGTGCCCTCCAGCTGACTTCTCTTCGGCGTCCCGCAGCATGAATCAAAGCATTCATTTCCTCTTCAGAGAAGTGCGCTGCCCTTCTGTGCATATTCCGGTGGCCCTCCATTGCTACAATACCCTCATTAAATGGCGAGATGATGATGATGATGATGATAAGATTTGCCACACAGGTGTGGCACGGGCTCAGGGTGGAGAGCCCATAAGTGACAAATCATAGGAAAAATGAAAGAGGAGCGTCCTCTGCATGGCGGCAGATGGACGCAGACGTGAGAAAAGAAATTGGGAAGGTGGCGCTATGACTAGCGAGGCGGAGGGTAAGAGGAGACAGTAGTGAGAAGTGAAGAGATAGAGGAAAGCGCAACCAACTCAGCAGCAGTGTCTGAGCGTGAGACGCGCCTGACAAGGTGGTTGTGAAGAGAAAGACGCAGAGAAGCAGTGGAAGGGCAGTCCAAGAGATAGTGCAGAAGAGGCCAGTCATCAAGTTGATGACAGTAAGGGCATGGGTCAGGTTCCTGCCCAGAAATCTAGGAAAAGCAGGGGTGTCCAAGCCTGAGGCGGCGAAGACTCACTATGAGAGCGTTAGGGGTGTGGGGCGGAGCCACAAGCGGCTGGTAACGAGTAGCCCGCGCAAACCACGAGGCAGATCGTGAGCCAGCAGCAACCTGATCCTCATGAGCCTCGCGAGTGAACCTGGTGGTGGAGGTGTATGCTTTCCTTTTAACACAAGCGAGGCTGTGCCCTAAGGGAAAGGTTACAGTGGGGAGAGCGGTGGCACGCCGAGCAGCGGCATCATAGCTGCTTCATTGCCATGGATACCCACATGGCTGGGTATCCAATGAAGAGTGATGTCAGTGCCCCGGCGTGCAATGGTGTCAGCCACAACTAGAATGAAAGTCAGCAGGGCAACATTTTCTTTGAAGTGCCACGCACGAAGACTGAGCAGTGATGAGAGCGAGTCTGTGTGAATAATGAGGTGCCTATGGTGGTGTAGGCTGGCATCTCTAAGGGCACCAAGGATGGCGACAAGCTCAGTCTCGTACACAGAGGCTCCTGAAGGGAGCCTCCATGTCTCAGCACGGCCCTCACAGTAAAATGCTGCACCCGCTGAACCATCAGCAGTGACTGATCCATCAGTGTAGTATTCAGCTGCCCCTGGGACACGAAGAGTCGCCATCCTTCTCAGTGCATCTTGCTGCAACAGTGAGGGCAGGGATGCTTTAGGGGAGGCACTGGAAGGGGCAAGTCCACGAATCACAGGGGGCAGCCATGGTGGTGGAGGCGAATAGTCAGGATGAGGGAGGTCAGGGCCTCCCTGCAAGGTCTCAGTAAGGGCAAGTTTATGGATGATAGACACAACGGTGTGTGCCCAGTCCCTTCTTGAATGATGGAGATTCAGAGGCCTGTCGAGGGTACGCTGCAACACAGCAGAGACAGACAGCTGAGGCCTGGATCTGCAGAGCTGCGCAGCAACTGCTGTCGATCGACTCCAGACGCGATGTTGGAGAGAGGGAAAGCCACTCTCCAACCTCAGATTCTCGGCGCGCGTCCACATAGGAGCACCCAACATCACACGAAGTGCGGAGTTTTGCAGGACTTCGAGAAAGCGGACCTGCTCACCCGAGAGCCCGACAAGACACGCTGCACTATAGTCAACAAGCGACCGTATTGCGTGTGTAGAATGTTCTTAGAGTACGAGGTGAGGCACCGAGATTCCTGTGGGAGAGGGCTTTTAGGGCAGTGATACGAGGGGCCACCCTCTCTCGTAGGTACTTGACATGCTTTGAGAAGGTCAGGCGGCGGTCCAACCACACTCCCAAGTATTGATGACTGAGAACTATGGCAAGCTGTTGCCTTCTGAGTGAGAGGGGATGTTCGGGCGCATCCCAAAAGGTAGGCATTTTGTCTCATCAGGGTTCAGCTTCAGGCCCAGTTCACAGCACCTGTCATGGAGGCGGGTTAGAGCAGCTGGTGCATGTCTATAGCAATCCTTACGAGAGATGACGAGCACGAGATCATCTGCGTAGCAGAGGAGGATGGTACCTCTGCCGAAGTCAATCAACAGTAGTTGTTCGACAAGCAGGTTTAATAGGAGGGGAGAGCACGCCTCCCTGTGGCGTCCCATTGATATGAGGGTGAGGGGGAGAGAGCTGTCCCTGAAAGCATACACTAGCAGAGCGGCCAGTAAAGTAGTTGCGCAGCCAGGAGAGAATCCTGCCACGAACACCCTTGGCAACAAGCGCTGAGAGTACGGCCTCAGGGACAGCTAACTCAAACGCCTTCTCTACATCAAGGAAGACTGCCAAGCCTCGGCCATGTTTCAGCTTACCTAGAAAAGAGGCCAAGCACTGCACAGCACTTCTGCCAGGGAGATAGGCAAAGAGACGTGGGTGCAGCGGGCCCAATTTCCAAGTAAGACGAGAGAGAACGAGGCGTTCAGCTGTCTTCGCAATACAGCTGAGAAGAGAGATAGGTCTCATCGCAGCTGGATCACGAGGCTTCGGGATGGGATGAATGATAGCAGTCTTCCATGGTGTAGGAAGTCGTCCCACAACCCAAGAGTGATTTGCTAGGTCTAGAAGGAGAGCCCGCCCCCTCTGTCCTGAACGGGCAAGGAGGGAGTAAGAGAGGCCATCTGCTCCTGAGGCAGTGTCTTTCCGGCCCTGAAGGGCTTCGTCCAATTCACCAGCAGTGAAGAGCACATCAGCCTCGTCAGGAAGCTCACAGGCGTCGTTGATAGAAGCGGTGTGGGGAACAAGGAGACGATCCTGCAGATCCCTGACAGACTGTGGCAGGTTGATTGGTGAAGTCCTCAGGGCAATGGCGAGAACCTATGAGGGAACATCATATACATTTCCTACCACACTATGACGTCATATTTTGGTGTGCTGTGATTGGTAAATCAGTTTTAAATTGAGAAACCATCCGCTCATTGATTGGCCAACCGCAGGCGCAGACAGCAGTTTGCTGGTGTTGGCCTTAAGACCGTCGTACAACACTCTCCAGGGCCCGGATACTCGAAGCTCACGTAAGTTACGTGAGCGACGGGTCATGTAACTGACTTACGTTCAAGTAGCTTACAATGTGTCTACAGTCCCAGTTACAGGCGATACTCGAAACATATTTACGTGGAAGTATCTCCTCCCGCTTGTAAGTCTTTCACGTAAAATTGGTTGTTGGCGGGACTCTTGTAGCCAATCACAGTGCAGTTCCTTACTGGCTTTAAAGAAGGGTTGCCAATGTTATAGCCAATCACAGGACAGCCAGCTGATGCGACCAAAACAAACACTTCCAGCACTCACAGAGAAGGCCAAGTGGGCACCCCAGCCAGTGACGCAGCAGATATTATACCCGCAAACAAGACAAGAAGGAAGCTGGAGCCTATCGGCACAGCAACAGAACCAGCCTCAAAGAAAAGGGGACCCAATTTCACTGATGATGAGATGATGGTGTTAATACGGGAGGTGGAGAAGAGGAAGGACGTGATTTTGGGAAGCTTCTCACATACTGTTACAATAAAAGCAAAAGGCGGCCACAAGCTCCATCTTCTCTAGTATCACTCTCAGTGCCTTTGAATCACCTCTCTCTCCTGAGAAAGAAAATAGCACCTTTAGGGGAGAAAATATTTCCCACATCTGCCTATGTAGATCCACTCTCAACCTAAACGGTATCCAGCACACATCGTTTTGCCCATACTATAGAGTCCTTTCACCGATCAGTGTCCTTTACCTTTGGTTAGGCTAGGTTACTAAAGGCTGTTTTTTTTTTTTTTTTGCAAATTTTTCATGTTTTCACTTACGGTTTTATTTGGAGCATCAATTTTGCTCCTATATTGTGGTATTGGATCGTTACTTAAGGTCTGGTTAATGAAAACAAAATTTTTATTACATTTTTTGTTTTTGAGTGTCATTTAAAACTTACTTTGGATATTTTATTGAATTATCTTAAAAATATACAGGTTTTATTAAAGTTTAAGCCCGGCGTGGAATTTCTTTCATCTTCACCAAAGGAAAGGTCATTAGATTAGGTTAGGTTAGGTTAATTCTCTTTTCTCTTTTGTATTTCACCTCTTATCATTTTTTCTTTTTCGATATCATACACTATTTCTTCTCTTTCATTATCATCAACACTCCAAGACTAGATGCCGTGGGTCCCCACCTCTCACTATGGTTGTTTTGCTCACTATTAACACTAAGAGCAGTTCTGACGTCTCTCTCAAACACTTGCTGCTATAAAATGTCGTTTGCAAGTGCATAAACACATTAACTTACCAATATAATCCTGTGAATTGCTTTGACAAAACTGAGGAGGGCCAGCACCAGTGTCAACAACTTCCACGTAGGGGACTTACAGCTCCTCCGACCCTGCTGTAAGTTACAATCCGAGATACAACCAAATATGGCTGCTACAATGTTTTGAGTATGCCTTGTAAGAACCGTCTGTAAGTTACAACAGAGAATTACAATCCAATATGGCGGCCCCCAGGCTTTGAGTATACGTTGTACGAACTTACAATGAGAACTTACAATGTTTACATCAAGTTACAACCAACTCGGCGAGATACAATATTGTAAGTCGTTTCGAGTATCCACCCCCAGAATGCCACTTACCAAAACCTCGTATGCACATCGCAAAAGTTCTCGCAGATTTTCTCGTAACCTAGCACCTTTCAGAATCCGGTACCAGGACCACAGAGCAAAGTCAAAGCTCGACCCATATGTGTGTGTGTGTGTGTGTGTGTGTGTGTGTGTGAACAAAATAACCCAAACCGTTTTGATCTTATTTCAACCAAACTTGGTGTAAAAGTTGAAGGTCAGCCAAGAAGTAAACATACTGTTTATGAGAACAATAGAGCAAAGGACAAAGTCACAAGACAAGGCCAAGTTAAAAAGTTTATATGCAGGTAGACCAGATTTTGTGGAAGTGTTGAGGATAAGGTAACAAAGAAAGCATTCAGGTTTGAGAACAATCAGCTACAGGTGAAGGTCACAAGTGTTTTAGATCTATTAATGGCCGAGTCTCGTCAGATTATTATTATTATTATTATTATTTTATGCCAGGAAGAAGGAACCAAAGGCCAGGAACCTGCAAACTGTTCACTTCAAGAAAAAAAACAAAATACAACAGAGAGCCAAATTCAAGATCCATTCATTTCGAGAGGCCTGGACACACTGCATTTGAAAGACTGGAGATCATAGGAAGTAGGAAATACAGAGGGAGACAGTTCAAGAGATGACCTGTTGCATAAATGAAGGACTGTAACAGTTAACTCTTGCATTAGAGGGCTGGACAGAAAAGGGGTGAAAGTTTGTTGCTAGTGGTGGAGGGTTGCAAGTAGATAGTTCAGAGGAGCAGTGACCATTGAAGTAGCGATAGAAAAGAGAGAAAGATGCAGCAATGCGGCAAAGAGACAGAGATTGAAGGGAGGCAGTAAGAGGAAGAGAGTTAATGAGACGAAAAACCTTTGATTCCACCTTGTTAAGAAAAGCTGTATATGGGGAGCCTCCCCACACATGAGAGTTGTACTCTACACAGGGGCGAATAAAACCCTTGTATAAAGTCAACAACTGTGCAGGGGTAAAGAAGATATGGAGTCGGTAAGCTTAGCACACTTAATCTCTTGAGCGCAGATATTACAACTGATGTAATATGATCTTTCCAAAATAAATCCCGAGAGAACGAAACCCCAAGTTTTTTTTTTTTTTTTTAAGATGATGCAGGATTGGGGTGGATATTATTTAGTCATTAGTGGGTACTCCTGTGGAAGATTTTGTTGGGTTGATAGGTGTAAGAACTGAGTTTTTGATGCATTAACCCCTAAACCGCGGGTCGTCACTTTCGTGACGGTTGGGTGCAATGGATCATACCGCAGGGCGTCACTTCTGTGACTCTGTTTTTTTTTTAATTCGCCCGGGCTTTCAGGTGGTGACTTGTATCATCTATCAGCACTGCCAATGTCCAACAATAGTCAGAGCTGCTAATGTCATCAGTACTCCCATCCATTGTTGACAATTTAGCCATTTTCCCCCATTCTAGACTCCCCTCCCTACCTCCCCACCAATCCTCCCCTCCATTACCCTCTCGTGTCGTCTGCTTAGCTGCTCTGCGCTAAGTAAATCTTCCCCGGATTTTTCCACTGTTTTCATCCATTGAAATGAGCCCTATGCCCTATTGGCTAATTATCACTTGGCAACATCCAACCTGCACTCATTCACTAATTTCCCATGTTTTTTTTTTTCCCCCTGTGAAATATGCCGTATGAGTTACTCTCTTAATATAAATGTATATAGGAAAGGAAGGGAGAAGCCTGTGTGATATTTATATTCACCTGGAACTACTTAATTTATTATGTATTGTCTAGATTTCCTACGACTTATTTCTTAGCATATACATTAGCAGCTGACATTTTCAACTTTTGGCTACAGAGATACATATTGTACATTCAGTTCGCTCTCGTCCTTCCTGGTGAAATTACGTTGCAGTCGCGCCCCTCCATTTCTGCCCCTTTTGCGCCCATTATAAAAGGCCATGTGACCTCTACCCCTACTAAACATCGTGTGGGAAGCGGTAAAGGACTGTAGATATATACAAGTGTAATAAAGTACTAGAAATAATAAAGTGTGAGTGTGTATATGAGTAAGAAATGACAGAACAACAGCGCCGAATTTGCGGGAGTGGGAGGCTCGTACGTGCTCGTATTTTACATTGCTTTCACAGTTTATTTTTTTTTTTAGTATGGATTCCAAACTACTTGGAAATCATTGAATAGTGTTTCTAGTGATAATATCTGGCAGTGGTATTCAGATTAGGGGATGTCGGGAAGTGTAAAGTGGAGACTTAGTTACCCAACTTCAGAAGTCTCCACAAGTCCTACAGTAGTCGACGAGTGCTAAAAAAAAAAAAAAAAAACATCCCAGGAGAAAGCTGAAGGTATGTGCCATATGCATATGTAATTATAATATTCTAGGACTAATAACTGATTTTTGGCAAATATTTTAAAAAAGTCAGTCGGAGCACGAATATCCCCGCGGGAATAGCACGGAAAACCTCTGACAACTCCGCTGTGTAGGGGTTAAATAATCATAAGTCACAGTGCTAAGGATTAAGTGTAGTTAAACACAGGATTACTGGACATGCTTCAAGAGCAATTATGACCACTGTAAAAACCTTAGAGGTGGGTGTAAACAACAATCATGGACTGTAAGTAAACATTGTCAACTGCTAAATATTTTCCATAATCACTTCTAAATCCTCATTCTCTGGTTACATTTTATTTACTTCATGCTTTGTGTCCCATATTTGAGTGCACAGGCTGTGAAAGAGGTGATTTTCTCAGTGATTACCATGTCTCTTACATCCGTTCACTATCTAGTCAACTGGTGAACATTTTTGCCCTACACACCTCTAAATCATAATTTTTCTGGTAACATTTTATTTACTTCATGCATTGTGTCCCATATTTGAGTGCACAGGCTGTGAAAGAGGTGATTTTCTCAGTGATTACCATGTCTCTTACATCCGTTCACCTATCTAGTCAGCTGGTGAACATTTTTGCCCTACACACCTCTAAATCATAATTTTTCTGGTTACATTTTATTTGCTTCATGCTTTGTGCCCCATATTTGAGTGCATAGGCTGTGAAAAGGTGATTTTCTTGGTAATAATCATGTCTCTTCCTTTCGTTCATTATGTAGTCAGCTGGCAAACACCCTTGCCTTACCTCAAAATCATCATTTTTTGGTTAAAATTTGATTAATTCATGCTTTATGCCTATTATTTATGTGAATGGGGTCTTAAATAAGTGCTATGCATGTTCGGTAGGGAGATAGGTAGGTGGTTTTCTGATTTAGGTTAGGTTAGGTTAGGGTCAAGAATGACCGGTGCTGGTGCTGTTGGTGAACAGTGAACACCTTTGCCATACCTGACTCTTTTTCTGGTAACTATTTATTTGATGCTTTGTATCCCATATTTTAGTGCATAAGATGTGAGAAATGATGATTTTCATAGTGATTGCCATGTCCGATACTTATTTACACTAAGCTGCCAACTCATGAACATCTATGCCTTACTTACCTCAAAATCATCATTTTTGGGTTAAAATTCAATGAATTGATGCTTTGTGTCCATTATTTAATGCACACGGTGTGAGAAAGGGTGATTTTCATAGTGATTTCCATGTCTGATACTTACACTTGCTGGCAAGTTGTGAGCACCTATGCCATACTTACCTCTAAATCATCATTTTTTGGTTAAAATTCAGTTAATTCATGCTTTGTGTGCAGTATTTATGTGAAAGGGGACTTAAATAAGTGCTATGCATGTCCGGTAGGTAGGTGGTTTTCTGATTTAGGTTAGGTTAGGGTCATGAATGACCAGTGCTGGAGCTTCAGGGCCACTATCTGAACAAGACCACTTTCCAGTCATGCCTTTGGCTCTATTTCGTCGGATAGTGGGAAGATTACTACTTCTTAGAAATAAATCGGGAAAAGGAACTTGGAGGACAAGATTTAAATGTTATATATAAAAAATTCTGTGAACTTTATGAAAGAGGAGTCCAAAAGTACTGTACATCCCACAGCACAAAGAAACAGAAAAGAAAATAAAGAAATGGTTTAATATAGAATGTAAGAAATCAAAAGAAAAAGACTTGTTGTGGAATAGATACAGAAGACACAATAATGAGAAGGCATATAACAACTATAAACAGGCAAAAAACGTTTATACAAGAATAAGGAGAGAAGCCCAAAGACAGTTTGAGGAAGGCATCATAATGAAAGTAGTGATCAACCGAAGCTATTATACAGCTGCATCCAAAACAAAACCAAATTAAAAGATAAAATACAACCCATTACCGATGAGGGGATCAACTATACACGAGAAAGATATTTGTGAAGCACTGAATAAGAATTTCCGATCCGTTTTTACAGAAGAAAATAATTTTGAGAGGGATGATATGGAACATGCATGCCCACACATATTACCAGATATACAAATATCAGAAAAAGAAATACAGGTGGAGTTAAGTGAATTAGACAAAGGAAAAGCAAATGGTCCTCATGAAATTTCATGTTGGGTGCTACATGAACATGCAAAGTAAACCATTTTCTTTAATATTCAAGGAATCCTTGGAACAAGGTAAACTACCTGAAAGTAAACCATTATCTTTAATATTCAAGGAATCCTTGGGACAAAGTAAACTACCTAATATTTGGAAGAAAGCAAACATTGTTCCCTTATTCAAGAAAGGGAATAGCCAAAATCCACTCAACTACCGACCAGTATTACTAACCAATGTTGTAAGCAAGGTACTAGAAGAGCTGATAAGAAAAGTTTGGGTAAATAATCTAGAAGAACACAATATGATAACAGAAAGACAGTTTGGTTTCAGAAAGGGAGAATCATGTGTTACTAATCTGTTGAGCTACTATGACTGAGTAACAGAAATACTACAGAAAAGAGAAGGATGGGTGGACAGAATCCTCAGTATTTAGATTTCAAGAAAGCATTTGACAGAATACCGCACCAAAGACTTTTATGGAAACTACCATCATGGAGGAATCCAAGGCAAATTATATTGTTGGATGCAAGATTTTCTCCAAAAAAAAAAGAAGAAAAAAAAAGGAAATGAGAACAGTACTAAGGGGAAATTACTCATCATGGAGGGAAGTGACTAGCAGAGTTCCACAGGACTTAGTGCTGGCACCAATTATGTTTTTAGTGTATATAAATGACACAGAGGGCAACATTGGAAATGAAAGCTGTTATGCTACGTTTTCGAGGGTCAATTCCTTGCTACTCAAGTACGTATGCTTATGCTAGGGTTTTTGGCAAGACTGGGTCAATGCATACAACTGATAGAACAGGGCATAAAAAAACTCGCCTGAGACCAAACTTCTATCTATCTGTCTATTGCCAGATGCCTCAATCCCGAACAGGGTGGCCACAAACAAATCGCCTCCATGTCACTCTGTCCCCTGCCATTTCACTACCACGCTCCCAACTCACACCCCCCTCTCTCATATACCTCTCCACTCCATCCCTCCATCTCATCCTCGGCCTCCCCCTCCCTCTCGCCCCCTCCACCTCACTCACATACACTCTCCTCGTCAATCTTTCACTCTCCATCCTCTCCACATGCCCAAACCACCTTAACGTGTTTCTCCTAACACTTCCCATCACGTCCTCAACCACACCACAATGCTCCTTCACTTCCTCATTTGTTAGTCTGTCTCTCCATGTGACTCCACATGCTCCTCTCAAATAACTCATTTCCACTGCTCTCACTCTTGACTTCTGTCCTTCCAACAGGGTCCAAGCTTCACTTCCATATGTCAGAGTTGGTATCACAATACTGTCATGTAACAACTTTTTCACTTCCATGCTCACCTCCCTGTTTCTTATCACTGCTTTCAACGAACCAGCAGCCTTCCTTCCCTGCTGTACCCTTTCGAGCACTTCACCCTCCAGACTACCATCCTTACTCATCACACTGCCCAAGTACTTAAATTCACTCACATTCTCCATATCCTTCCCATCCAGTCTCACTGTACACTCACTGGCTTCACTTCTCTCGAAGACCATCACTTTACTCTTCCCCACATTCACCTTTAGATTCCGTTTCTTACACGCTCTCCCAAACTCATCTACCAAGCCTTGCAGCTCCCCTTCGTCTTCACTCAACAACACAGTATCATCTGCAAACAACAGTACAGGGAGTTTCCAAACACTACCCTCTCTCACTAGGGCCACTCCAACATCCACTGCCCGCCCTTGTATCCCTTTTATAACCCCATCCATATACAGATTGAACAACCATGGAGACATGACACATCCTTGTTTCAATCCAACCTTCAAATGGAAAGATTCACTCAGTTTGCCATCCACAAGCACTGCAGCCTTAGCACCCTCATACATACTCTTCACTGTCTTCAACAACTTCCCATCCACTCCATATATTCTTAATACCTTCCACAAACTTGTCTATCCACCCTGTCATATGCTTTCTCCAGATCCATGAAGGCTGCATACAACTTCTTGCCCTTCTCTAGAAACTTTTCCACTAAGGATCTAAGAATGAATATCTGGTCTACACAACCTCTTCCCTTCCTAAAACCTCCTTGTTCTTCTCCAACTAATTCCTCAGTAATTTCCCTAACTCTGTCAATAAGTATCCTACCATATATTTTTCCTATTACACTGAGAAGGCAATTGCCCCTATGATTACCACACACTGCTTTTTCCCCTTTTCCTTTGTACAGAGGAATAATTATACCTGACTTCCAATCCTCTGGGACTCTACCCTCCTCCCAAGCCAATCTGCACACCTTCCACATCCATTCTATTACTATCTCTCCCCCATGCTTCAGCATTTCACCACACACTCCATCAATTCCTGGGGCTTTCCCCATTTTAACTTTCTTCATTGCTTCCACCACTTCCATCCTGGTGATTTCTTCCTCTCTTCTCACAACCCTCCTTCTCCCTGCCATTCCCCAGCCACTTATACTTGCATTACTTTCATTCTCTATGTTCAACAGTTCATTGAAGTGTTCTCTCCATCTGTTTACTTTTTCTCCCTTCTCCACTAGTAATCTACCATTTTTATCTTTCACACCCCCACTGCCTTCGTTGGCACCCTGTCTAGCTCTCTTTA
>JAGKTI010022405.1:2347-15274 GCA_018397915.1 Birgus latro | reverse complement strand
TATACCAGTGCACCTTATTTCTCTCCCTCAGCACCCCCAACCCCTCCCCACGGTTTCATTTAAATGACCCTGCTTCGTTTTACCTCCCCAACTAAGTGGATTATTCATGACTTGAATACAGTTATCATTTACAGGAATGAAAGACGTAACTGTAGTGACATTATAAACACAATACTCGTGCACGTTTTACCGCCACCTTGTATTGCACACAATTAACCTGATACTTATGCAACAATATGTCCATCCTAACTATCAGTGCTTAATACCATCCCCCTCCCTTGAGTACTCCTTCCCTCTTCGCCTCCTTCCCCCTTTCTGTATCCTACACCTTATAACATATTTACCTGTATCCCAGCTTGTAATATATCTAACCCCTTCCCTTACCCATGGTATTCCGGCTTTCATAACCCCCCTCCCCCACACTGTGTTCCCCACTAGATTGACACGTATGAGATACGTCTTAATTCATAATCTAAAACAATATGCCATCGAAATACTCTGATCTGAACTCCCACAACACATGATCTTACAAGGTCAGAGAATGCAGCCAGCAAGAGTATCCATATCATTCCATCCCCATAGCTGCATAACATGGTCGGAATAAAAGGTAACGGCATGGCTGTCTGTCAACGCCCTGAACATCTGTTCTGCAACTGCCGATATTATCGATACAGGAGTGACGACTCGGATGGATAGGAAGCGAACCTTTACCATAATTAACCCTTTCACCGCGACAGTCGGATACTTTCACTTACACCTGCATGCTGTCCTGGCCCCTTCATCGTATATTAAGATGATTATGGTCGCCACATGTATGGTAGGAGGATACAGCTTTTGTAACTATCATCTATTTGCTATATTTAACCGTAACTGAAGAACTACAAATTATCACCAAGAATACTGGCAATACTTGTTCAGAGGTGGCTCAATCGGTAGAGAGGTGGCCTGTAGTCCTAGCGGACACAGGTTCAAATCCCCGCTGGGACAGGGGTAGTTCCAGGTGAATATAAATATCACTCAGGCTTCTCCCTTCCTTTCTCATATACATTAATATTACAAGAGTAGCTCATACGGCATATTTCGCGGGGAAAAAAACATGGGAAATTAGCGAACGAGTGCAGGTTGGATGTTGCCAAGTGATAATTAGCCAATTCCAGGTGGCTGGCACTATCAATTACCTTATTTTATATATATATATATATATTATATATATATATATATATATATTTTGTATAAGAATAGGGCATAGGGCTATTTCAATGGATGAAAGCAGTGGAAAAACTCGGGGAAGATTTACTTAGCGCAGAGCGGCTGAGCAGACGACGCGAGAGGGTAATGGAGGGGAGGTAGGGAGGGGAGTCTAGAATGGGGGAAAATGGCTAAAGTGTCAACAATGGATGCGAGTACTGATGACATTAGCAGCTCTGACTATTGTTGGACATTGACAGTGCTGATAGATGATACAAGTCTCCATCTAAAAGCCCGGGCGAATTAAAAATAACACAGTCTCACTTGAGTGACGCCCCGCGGTATGATCCATGGCACCCGACAGTCACGAAAGTGACGACGTGTGGTTAAGGGGTTAATGTTTACATTCATTTGTTCTGTGCCAGTATTTACATCAACCATTGACTATGGATATTTATTCGCAGTTTACATGATTCATAACTCTGCTACCTTCTCCATCACTACTACTAGGATCGGTTGTTTACTAAGGATTAGCCTCTCCCTTTCTTCTAAGATAAAGTATTATTTGACTTCTCAGGATTCTATGGTCACTTCCGACGTTTACTTCGTTCATTGTAGTTAAGGATTACACTGTACTGGAGTGTAATTAATCAGTGAGGATGAAATCTAATTCAGTTTCTTCATCGCCATTCGGTCTTTCTCGAACCCACATTTACTCAGATTCATTTGAAAGAACATGTTCATCGCACTAAGCTGTTCCTTTCAGCAAAATCCTCTAGCATTTCACCTTTTGCAATCCAAAATACCCTTTTCAAAATGTCCTGTTGCAATCTCACCTTCTCTCTTATTGCCTACTTTAGCCCTGGAGCATCTCATCACAAATGTATATTAGCTTCTTTGCACTTTCAATGGCGCGTCTTATCATCACAAAATTTCCCTACTTCATCATCATCATAAGTTAATGTTGGTGCATAGACTTGGATTAACTTCATCTCCACTGTCTTGTTCAGTTTTATCACTAGGCACGCTACTCTCACATTTATACTGAAGATTTCTTCAATGTTGTCACTCCTTTGTTTGTTGTTTGCCTTTGTATCACAATATGTAATCAACAGACAAGTATATGAATGCATCACTTGGTCATTGATGCCGCTGTGATTTATGACATCCCAATTATTATCTTTCAGTTCTTCAAAACGAATAGCTACGATAGCTCATAAGCAAGAGCTTGGACATTGCTTCAATTTCCAAAGGTGGTTAGCTTTCCTCCGTCCAGTGATTCTTGGCACACATTGCTTTGGAGCAGGTCTGACCCCCGCCAGGGTTGCTGCCGGGTATTAGGGTCGATGGCTTGTTATAACTTGTCAACAGTGGTTTATAGGAGAAAAGTTCTAGCGAATTAATATAATTCCAGATGACTCTGAAAATTGAGACAGTTGAAATTTGAGTGTATGTAATTTCACCACGTATTTTGTGATCCCCTGGTAAGAGATCACTTATATCGCTCACTGGGGAAGAACCGTCAGTTTAATCTATGACTGTACTTCTTGTTTCATTCCGCTTTACCATGAAGACTTAAATACACAAAAATGCTTCTGTAAGCCGTATTTTTATGTCTCTTGCTGATAGAAAAATGAATTAACAAATAATTAAAAAATGTATGTATACATACATAATATTATATTATAATGTAAAGTTTGTATTTTGTAGCAAAACAATTAATCGACATAAATGTACACTGATTGCTCTGGCTCTGAATATGTCCGATATAATTTAAAACAATCAGGACAACAATAGCTGAATTGGTTTTGAGTTACCGCTGGACTAATTTGCACCCAATAACTTTATGCAGGGAAATGATAGGTCATTTAAGCTACTGTTTGGGAGGTTTGTCAGTTCAGCGATTATTCCGGCACGATGCAGGTACGTGGTCAATGAACGGAATTGTTTATATCCCATACTAAAGCTTAGACATACACTAAACTGGCCGCTCACTAAGGTCTATCACTCCTTGTATTAATGTCACGTCAGCAAACCCACATGCCACCAACTTGGATACTACTAAATCACCACACAGCCTGAAAGTAAAGAATGACCTTCAGTATGTTGTTCGGGCAATAGCAAGGGATTATTTATGGTATGTCAGTGGGCCTATGGAACAGTTCTGAAACTTACATATGAAACTAAATTCATCTGCCCTGGTTACTCTGGGATTGGCGGAATAATTACCATCTCATAGCTAGGATCAAGGAACTCTATGTTAGAATATTTAATCTCTTCGTTGATACTACCTATTGTTCTCCCTCCTCTCTTCCTCGCCCTCGTCATCGTTGCACCAGCCCGGTTCCAGACGATATCGAGTTGTGTTAGATCATTTGGTTAAATTTTATAGGATAACATTCGAAAGTTTTAGAGTAGCTTCAAGCGGCCTTTTGTTCTGCACTACTGACATGGTGCTCAGTCACGTCTGTTCGTGTGTCCGGAGCCAAACATTGCCTGTCAATCTTTCAATCACTCTAGTCCGAGAAATTTACGACTTTAGTTACCGAGTTTACTGTGGAAAGTTGGAGCGATTTGGACCGGTGTCCATTATGTCGAGTTCGTGACAGCCAAATCACAGGGCAGGAAGCTGCTCCGTTATAACTGTTAACCAATGATGGAAAATGTTACTGAAAACCAGCCAATCAAAGCATCTCACCCCTTTCACACAGTGTGGATGTATCGCAGGAGAAGCCTGAGTAGTGACTAATACTCCTGGGGTTTGGTCTCCGAGCTGTACCCAAACATTAACAGCTGAGGTGGCCGTCAGACACCTACAGTGCATCAGTTCCGTCAGTCTCAGCTGCTTTACAACAGTGGACAACACCACGAACCACCAGGTACTTAACACTACTGTGACGCGGAATGATTGCTTGTCTATAAATCTGTATGAAGTTGGCCATGTTAGGGCCATGTTGCATTATTATTATTATTATTATTATTTTCAGGCAGTTTCCCCTTAACAACTGTCATGATATTTATGGGTAAATTTTCAAGTTATTGCTACTCATGCCAAGAAATCTCATTTTACAAGAAAAGTCGCCAGACCACAGAGTCCCTGTTATGATCAAGTTGCCTAGGAAAATCTGCCAGAAATACCACTGGTGTGAAACTGCCTGCGGTTTCATCGTCACACATTTGTAGCATATTTCTACTTGTTTAAACTGCAGCATGGTAGATCATTAATTGAGAAATGAACGATTGTGCTGTGTATGTGCAAGACAAATATTTGATCCGATGTTGAGCTAAAAGAAAAAAAAAAAAGGATGTACCTTGAAAGAATTTCGAAATCAGAATGAATGGAGCACAGAAAAGGCAATAGAGGAGGGATGACGTCAATGTTGGAATGAACGGACAAGTCAGGATGATGACCTTGCGTAGGTTCGATCCTCATGAGGTCACTGCGTTTTTCGCTCATGTAATGCCATATAGGAGGCAGACTGGTGATCTGCCCATAAAAGCACTGAATTACGTTAATGTAGCCTTGAACCACTACACCTCAAAACAGGTACTATGGGAGTGACTGATTCTGTGTTTTGCTTTACCCTTTTCGCTTTAGCTAGGTGTAAAATAATATTGTCATCCATCCACCCTGAATGGTGAGATATAACAAGAGACTGACACTAAAGTACGTTGCATGTCACGAAGATGTGCTGTGGAAAGTATTATGAGCCACAGCATTACTCTTCTTCCACTGAGCTATGAGAAATTTACTGCAAGAGGACAAAGGCATTCACTTAGTTAAAATGAATTATATAACTCTAGTGCGCCAAGATAGGTTCCTGTAACACTTATTGTACGGCATTGTAACGGATAGAAACTTTGCTTTTTGATGGCTTTCAACATCATAAATGAAAATTACCTTATGTATCGTGAGGTAAATTTAAGTAACATGTACTGTATTACAGAAACAGGTAAACTTTCATCCCATATTACCCTTCGAGATATGGGGTGCCGAGGCTAGACCTTTGTAGCCCTAAGCATGAACTCGTGGGAAACAGACCTACGCATCTGGCACAATTTTACATGATAAATAAAAATGTCCAATCATCTCTTGGAATCATACCGTTGCGCATAAATCCCACATGAGAGATTTCGGTACCACTGACTTAACCATTTGTCTCACAGAAGAATACGTGTGATGCATTTACCTAGCTTCCAGTATCGATTTGTTTCCAATTAATGTGCTACAGTTACAGTTTATCCTCATATACAAGAGATCCTGTCTAAATGCTTTGGCCGTGGTCAGAATCAAAACTGCATACCGTCTTTGGAGCAGAGTTAACCTTAAAGCGGATACAGCAGGTCACTCATAACCCTCTGAGGTCAACGGAAATGTTAGCTTTCGTATGTTTATTCAGCTAAGAATTGTCCTTTCTTTGTCTCTTGGTTTGAAAATCTCCAGTACCCTTCTGACGAATACAAAATTTTATACCTCAGTTCTTGTGTACCGCCAGACGATCATCGCCTCTCTGTGTAATAATGTTAATGTCTTATATTGAATTTAACACTAAATAAAAAAACTTATGTAGTTCATTAAATAAAAAGGGCGTTGTATTAAACAGAATTATAACCTCTACAGGTGGTCTTGAGGGCAAGTGTATAGCCATGGTGAACGCAGTGGCTGTAGCGATGGTAGTACTGGTGATGTCGCTGCCCTACTCTCTCTCCATCAGCTCACTCCAGCAAGGTCAGTTGTGTGGTGGTGGTGTGATATGGTGTTGGCGGTGGTGGTGTGGTGATTTGTCTGGGTGGTGATTTGTCGGCGGTGGTGGTGGTGTGGTGATTTATCTGGGATGGTAGTTGTGTGGTGGTTTGGCTGTGGTGATGTGATGGTAGTGGTGGTGGTGTTGTGATGTGTGTGTATGTGGTAGACATGGAGGCTTTTGTGTGGTAGTGAAGCTGTGGTAGTTGTGGTGGCTATGGTGGTAGTGGCGATAATTGTAGTGGCTGTGATAATGGTGGTCAGGCATTTGTGGCTGTGGTAGTGTGGTTGTGTAGCAGGGAATGTGGTGGTGGTGGTGGTGGTGGCAATGATCCTCTGCCTCTAAACTTCGGGAATCTGAGAAGTATTTCCTCAGTTGAGCTGTTATTTTGATGTTTAGTGCCTTATTTTGCTTAATTTTGTTTTCCCGAGTAGGATAAGGAAGGGAGAGTGTAGAAATTGATCTGCCTGGAAAAAATTAGTCTGAGTTGCAGTAGGAAACGAACGCCTTCAGTAAGTTGACGTAATTTGGATAGCCTTGGCAGTCACGTATTATTTTATTTAACTTTCTGAGCCTGAGTGGTTGTTACATATTCATCTCTTAATCACCCAGTCCTAAAGATCCTTCTAAGGTAAACAGAACCGTTGAACAGAAGCAGAAATAAACTAAAAATGGCGTCATCGGATTCAAGATATTAAAATTACAGGCTCCTCTACTTTAAATCGGCTTTAAAAAATCGCCCAGAATTAGAATTTTCCACACAAATTCTGATATGTCTGGCAGATTTCGTAGCACGTCTTCCATAAGTCACGTATTTTGTCAGTCCGTTGAAGATTCTGTATTTTATTCTTGCTATCTCAAGACGATTATATTCGGCTTAGGGAGAGACACACGGCGGACAAGGGGGTTAAGCGATGACTGTTTCTATTTCCACAATTTCTCTAAGTTTGAAAAGGCCGGTGATCGCCTGGAGGGAGCGATAAAAGTATGAATTTATTAATGGGAGCTATATTGGCAGTGAAAAAATATTAATAGCGTGCAGGAAAATACTGTGGAATAGAAGATTATGTGAAATTAACTGCTAAAGAAGTGTCATGAAGCGCCATGTGCTAACCACGGTACGGTAAGTGTGCGAAAGTGTAAACAAGCCCCGACTTTTTAGGTCATTTATAGAACACCTGTGGTTAGATATGACTAGACGGCATCCTACATTACAGGGTTCGCTCATAAAAGATATAGAGCGGTCAGACATGCTCTATCACTATATTGTGCTTCATAAATAATAAAATATTGTGGACACTCACGCTCCTGTTGTGCCTAATTAGCCCAGTTATTGCTGTTTTATCCTTCATTCCTCAACCACATCTACACGATGACATCTTGTATATATGGTCTTTGCTGCTACCAGATGTTTTTATTTAACCAACCGCGTTCCCCCAAAGTGAAGTGGATAAAGAATGCGATATTTTATCCCGCCAGCTCGAAACTTCTCTTTAACTCAATAAAATCAGTTCGAGATAACACGAACAGAAAAAGTACGTCATCGTATAGAGGAAAGTTTTCTCCAGCACGATAACGGCTGTCATTTTAGCCTTGCTAGCTCCAGATGATTCCCCGTGAAACAGAGAATTTGTTAGTTAGGAGCTGGAGCACACTAATTGCAGATGCCACTGAATGGAAAGGATTATGAGAATTGCAGGATGTGGGATATTCCGCAAGCTACATATATCTACAAGTGTATTTGTATATCCATATGCCGACTGACGCATCATACAGTGAGGAATGACAGGCTAAAAACGCTCCAGGGGAATCTGCCACACCCAGTTTCCGATCCCCCTTCCCGAGTCCCACCACCCTCTCTTGCATGCACATTCTCGCGGCTTATTGAATTTTCATGGGGATTAACATTTTTGTATTAGTTGTGTTGTGATTTCTACTACCTTTTTGTTCTTCATTATCCATTTAACTCTTTAATGGTCAAAATAACTTCAGTATTCTATTACACCTAATTTTTGGCTATTGTATGAAATGCCGAGTGAGTATAGAAGCCCGAAACTGTTAAGATTAGTGTCATTAACCTCCTCTTGGCTGACAACTCTAACCTTCTGTCCCAGCCAAACGATCGCTTCAGGCGAGGGTAAATATACGGGACTGAGCGTGTTTTTTGTGGTAGCCTTGACCGTCCCATGGTTGGTATAACTCTAATATACTACTTCAGATAATCCTTGGCAGTTATATTCACCTTATTGTGAGTAAAGGGACATGAAAGTATAAATCCTGGTACTATTAATCCTCTCTTGGTAAGGGTAACTGGTTTAGTATTCCAGCTAATTCCAAATGTTTTAATGTAGTTGAAGTGAGTCACAGGAGCCAGTGTTACTACTGTATTATTAACACTCATGGTGGGGATAACTCTGGTATTCTTGGCTGGGTGAGTCATGGGTGCCACAGTATTATCAGTGGTACCATTAACCCTCTCATGGTCGAGGTAACTCTTGCACTGTATTCCAGCTAGAGCCAGACGATGATATTCGACTGAGGCTGAATAAAGGAGCGTGGAAGTGTTAATCAGATTATCATTGACCCTCTTATGTTCGGGACAACTCTTGTTTTGTACTCCAGCTAACACCAAACACCCAGTGGTCCTCCTACATACCAAACACCTCTACATGTCACCACTTCGGCACTGACACCGACCGTCCATATTGAATACATGCTAGGGCTGTCTCAATAGGACTGGTGTACTGGTATTAGCGGGGGTATTTTTACATGTCGACGGGTCTTCTGGTAGATCAGTAAAACCTAATTTAATGAAATTCAAATCCTTAAATCGTTCCCTGCCCCAGCGGGGATTTGAACCTGGGTCCTTTAGGACTGTAGGCCACCTCTCTACCGATTGAGCCACCGCCTCCCCAAAGGCTGTAACAATGGTATCTTTTCTGAGTCAGTGGTAAAGACAGTAAAGCATGAAGGTTCCCCCAATCAGTAACCCCTTCAGCCAAAACCAGCAGGAAAAACTGAGAATGGTCACCTAGCATTACAGGAAACAATGGCTTTGAAATTTCGTAGGATATGAGGAACGGTAAGCAATGTCCTACACAACCGACTCTGTTATGAAGAAGATAACATTAATGAATAACGATGTTGCATTATTGCTGTATTCATCCTGATCTTGATGGAGATATGTATAATAATTGCACTCTCTTAATTTCTTGGTTTTAACACACACACACACACACACACACACGCGCACACACACACACCCTTTCTCCCTTTTCCGGGATTACCTGTTAATATTTCAGAGCAAATCCTTTGTTGTGATCATAGTTCGGGACTGGCATTTAGGATTGAATAGAACTGGTATTGTTGGCTGGTTCTCGTGGGAGTGGAGCCGAGAGTTCACGGTATCAGAGAAGAAATGGACACCTAACAGTGGACATGATTAGTGTGTGTGTGTGTGTGTGTGCGTGTGTGTGTGTGTAGTAATGTCGGGAAGTTTCAAAACCACAATCACAATTGCAAGCATAACCACATAAATTCTGACAATCTCCTCCTAAATCCAACGGCACTGATCCCATTCGGTTATCGTGGCTATAGATAGATAGATAGATAAACAGAAATATAAAGAATATGCAGTCGAGCTGATAACTTTACTGTTCTGTTATAGGACCATTCTATTTTTATTTTTCTTGCTCATTATTATATGGAACTGCTGAGTGGGTGAAGCATAACAACGTACTCCTCTGTGTCAGCGGCTGGACAGTGACGCATGCTATACAACGAGTCAGCTGTCGAGACTCGTGTTTGTAATTATAAGGAAATCGGTAGTATCAGCTGTTAAAATAGGTATGAATTTCGTTCTTTCGCTACGTATGACATAGTGGCTGAGTAACAGAAAATATTACAGAGTGAACCTATCTACTTTGGCTTCCCTCAAGTACCCATACCAAGTACCCGATCAGCAAGGTGGGGTGCATTGCATGGTGGGTTATCTTACCACACACTGGAAACACGATTGACATTGAAATTCTAAGAATGTTGAAACTGCAGTAGAATATTGTTAAAGAAAGTGTATCTTTGATATACTAATAAGTTTTTTTGATCTTTCTTTGATCAGGCTTGCGCTATAATCCATACGAGGAAACCTTTATTGGCAACCCATTCATGAAAAAAAAAAAAAAAACATTGCAGGAAGGGTGTTGGTGAAGTCGACTCCTCATGACATAAATGAATCTTAGAAATTTACCTGCAGCTGCAACAACGCCGTAGTATTTTCCTTAGAACCCAAACCGCCGAGCTATGACATCTGACGCCAGCAGCTGTGCATGAACTACATTCACAAACTCTTGAGGTTAAGGTATGAGTCACTATTACTTTGATCATCAGTCAAATATCTACCAAGCACTTCCCACCAGGACAAATATTAATCCCTTAGCTATGATGACTTTCCTGTAATTAGCTATATTCCTTCCACAACCAAACGATATTACTCAACTATTTTGCCTCTGGGAATAGACATGTGTGTAGCCGGATGGGGGTGGGGGTGGGGGTTGGAAGACGCAGCGCTGCCGCTCTAGAGCATAATGTGTATGTAGGAATGCATATGTGTGCTTAGGGTTTGCGCCATTCTTTGACATCAAGTGGCTCCAGTTTTTACGGAAGAAATTGCCTCGCTTGACTAAGTTTGTATTTCTTGCTAGACATTCCCAGTCACCATCAAGTGCTCTGAGAGGCTACTTGTGTATATCTGCTGACTTTGCACATTACGTTATCACTATACCGATAGACAATAGGAGGGTCTAGCTCCCCGTCCCCCGTAACTACGCTACTACCAATCCTTGAGATTAGAGATGTTTTCTTAATTACCTAAAAGTTCCTGTGTAAGGAATGGCAGCTCAAGATCTCCGAGGTAGAGGGGCTGAAAGATCTGTTGGGCAGTGAAATGGTTCCTGAAGGCTGTATTTAACCCCATCATTTCCAAAACTCTGTCGTAAGGTCAATTACTTCCGCCAAGGAGGTTATGTTTTATGCCGGCATTGGTTTGTTAGTCTATGTGTCTGTTAGCAGGATTACTCAAAAAGTTATGACCGGATTTTGCTGAAATTTTTTTTAGAGGTATAGTGTGGCCCAAGGAATAATCCATTAAATTTTCTTGATGTTACGGATCATCGTACGGATCTAGGAATTTTTTAAACGGTTCTTTACCACTGCAGGATAGTAGCATTTTAAACACTTTTGCTTCTGAAGGTGGCGTCACACTGGACCGTTTTTCGCTCGTGGTTTGCCGAGCACTGAGCATGTGCTGGCGAGCAAATGGACAGTATCTTCACACTTAACAGCCCAACCGTTTGCCGAACAATGAGTATAATAACCATCGGCGGCCTAAGTAAATGAACAAACAAAGCTAGAAATGGCGCCAATCGCCTTTGATATACGGACTTCGCAAAATGTGTAGCTGTTACAGCAGTTTAGGTATTCTCCAGGAACTGCAGAAATAAAAAAAAGTGTGGGTTCGATCATGGCTGAGAAGAAGAGATTCAAAAGGAATCTCTGACAATCTCTGCAGGGAAATGAGGTTGGAGGATGGATCTGCCTTCTACAGGATGAATTCCACATTATGCGTTGAGAGGGACACTTTTGGGAAAGCTTCCGATGAGTACTTTGGTGGATGGCGGCCATTTTTCTTGTTTACATCCGGGCCACTTGCTGCTCGTCTGACGAGTTGCTCTCCGTCCAACCGGGGAGCACCAGCCACCAGCCGTTGCTTGCGAGAATGCCTTTCTGACCATCAAATGCTCGGGCGCTCGGCAATCCACGAGCGAAAATCGGTCCCATGTGACGCCATCTTAACACGATAAATAATGCCTACAATGCTTGCATAAAAATTACAAGATAACATCTCCGTAAGATCTACCGGCACACACCCTGGTTTGATCTGGATCCAACAACATTCATGATCTGGATTGTTCAGCCTTGGCGGAGGCTTGCAATTTCGGATTGCTCTTGTTATTTGTATGAAAGTAACAGGACTTTATAGCAAACGACGTCGTCACTTTATGTTAAAAAATACAGTTTCAGTTGTCCTGCTTGTCATAAAAACTGATTAAGATCCTTTGCATACAGGCTACTTCCTCAGATTCTTTGGCTAAGCCTTCAGCCAGAGGATGTTACTACTACTACTACTACTATTATTATTATTACTATCATCATCATTATTATTACAGAATCATTATTATATGCTTGTAAACGATAGGTGGGGGCGCTCACCATCCACTCACATATTGTAGTGCTGCTCTCGGGTAACTGCCCTTTCCTCTCTTCTCTCCTTCTTTCCTTCCTTCCACTTATGTCTTGTATTTCTTCAGTCTTTCCTCTTCCTTCTGTCTACGAGTGACTGTGCGACATGCCAAATGGTTTCCTGTACAACAGGAAACCATTTACAACTCTGGGTGGTAATTATATAACCAAATTATGGCGCCTGGTGGTTTAATGGGCATTTAAGGGGCTCCAATCGGACTGAGCCTGTGCTGGTTTACTTCCAAGGGGTGGTTGGGGTTTATTGCTCACGTAATGCCACTCAGTGATGAGTGAGGCTGGTCACTCATCTTTATTGTCAGGACCAACTTGCCCAGCCCCTGGCTCTTACATTACTTAAGGGGCAACACAGGATTAGAATATTAATGAATGAAAGAGATGTTCTTGCAGCTACAGGTTGGTTTTAAGCAGGCAGTGAGAGCAGCCTAGTTATGATGGGGCAAAATGTTAACTGTATGAAACCCTTTCAGTTCAAAACCTCGACCAAAAGCTAAAAAAATCGTCTGTTGACAGCAAAAATAAAATGTGAGGGACGCCTTCAGGCTAAGTGAGTTAAAGTGAATATATCTATATCTATATCTATATGTATGTATGTATGTATGTATGTATGTATGTATGTATGTATGTATGTATGTATGTATGTATGTATGTATGTATGTATGTATGTATGTATGTATGT
>JAGKTI010022404.1:3025-15274 GCA_018397915.1 Birgus latro | reverse complement strand
GGGGGGGGAGAAGAAACTTTCTCGTAGGCCAACGGTACAATATTGCAGCCCAATAGAGCGTCTAGTCTCTGCTGCGTGCCGTTGAGGAAGTCTGTAATTCTCAACTCTAGAGAATTGACATAGCACACTTAGCTATACATTTCATTATCTTTTGGAAATACTTAAATTTCCCCTGACATCTGGCGACACTCCAGAGTAAACTCTCATTTTCCCCTGACAAGGTCACGAAACCCAAGTGAAGTGACTAACTCCATTGCATCCTATGATTGTTGTTGCTGGAAAGCTTATGGCTTGGGGTGATCTTTGGGGGAGCCATTCGCCGCTTGACTACA
The DNA here is from genome assembly GCA_018397915.1 of Birgus latro. NCBI lineage: Eukaryota > Metazoa > Arthropoda > Malacostraca > Decapoda > Coenobitidae > Birgus > Birgus latro. The sequence goes on along the minus strand of JAGKTI010022404.1, from coordinate 14,942 downwards.
TGGGATTAAGTGCACTGTGCAGTGCTGTACTTCATGGTGTACAACTCTACCCTCCATTGATGCCAACACTTGGTGAGTACACAGAGCAGTACTCTATGTACTGCATTACTGTACTGTATCATTGCTGTATTTTATCTTATGCTTATTTTTCTCCTTTTATTCATGGGAAAGTTTTTAGTATAGAGAGTCGAAATGGATAGTAACACAATCTTTGGCTCAACACCAAATGTTGAGCCACTGGGGAGGAACTTTGCAATATCCAATATTTTCCTTTATTTGGCATAGGGCTTGGCTGAATACAACAGATAACTGAGTTTACTGCATAAAAATAATAATCCCTAAATATAGTACAGTACTGTACATCGAAATGGAAGAACCTTGATTCCTTCAGGCAGGGAGATCTTAGCTGCAATCACTCACCACGATATCATGCATGTGCACATGTGTAGAAAGCTAACTGAGGAGGTAGTATGGAAACCTAACTGAGGGGGTGCAGAAGCCTGAGGAAAGGTGCAGAATCCTGACTGAAAGGGAATGGAAGCCTAATTGATGGAACACAAAAACTTAACTTAGGGGGCAAGGAAACCTAACTGGGGCCAGCATCCCCCCTGCCCCCCTCCAACATAGATAAAGCACCTTACACCTTGCATACTTAGCCATGATTGGTGAAAAATGGGTTAGAAATGAAAAACTTCAGGAAGCAGAAATTTTTGGTGCAGGTGGTAGTGGCTAAACCCTGATATGTTCATGTACCCCTAGTACTGTACTGCTTTTGCACCCCCAGTTAGTCTTGTGAGCATGCAAAGCGTTGTGATGGAAGGCTGTGGCTAGGGTAGGATTATGAGTTTCCCTTCCAAGTATACAGAATTATCATTAAAGTTCTGGAAGCAAAAATTACAACCCAGGTTCGCATAGCTTTGTGAACCTGACCCTTATACCGGTACAATATATTACATTGAAGCCTCCAGTATACAAGGATGACACACTTTTGACATTATCAAATTGATGCCATTTACTGGATACAGCATACAAGATTATCTCTTCATTTAAAGTTTCCTCATTGGTATATTTAAAGCCTACTATAATTTTCTCATTTTTTCCTGCCAGTTTTAGTTGCAAGGTTTGGTGGGCAGGGGAGAGCCTTTTTCTGTGCTATCATGGTCTTACTGCAATACAGTAGTTAACTCTCCTGGTCAGCTACCCCAAAGCATGTAAGTTAGGCTATAAGAAGCAAGGTTCGGGAGTATATGGGCAGCTCAGTTCTGCCTTCATTACTATTAACCCTCTCGTTACTGAAGGACACAGGCTGCGTCCAACTGCGGGCAAGTACTCAGGATGTGGGCTGGCTCAGCTTTGGCCAAGTGCTGGAAGACCCCCCCCCCCACCTGTTTCTGCGCTTGTGGTACTTCTTAACCCCTTCCCTTAACCACGGGGTTGACGGAGGTGGTTCTTGCCCTTCCCGTCTGGGGTAATTCATGCTCCAACTGCCTTTTTAAAAATATTTGCGAAAAATCAGTTATTAGTCCTATAATATAATTATATATGCATATGGCAAATACCTTCAGCTTTCTCCTGGGATGTTTTTTGAGCTTTCATCGACTACCGTAGGACTTGTGGAGACTTCTGAAGTTGGGTAACGAAGTCTCCAATTTACACTTCCTGTCAGCCTGTAATATGAATACCAATGCCTGATATTATCACTAGAAACACTATTCAATTATTTCCAAGTAGTTTGGAATCCATACTCCCACAAAAAAAAAACATTGTGAAAGCAATTTAAAATACGAGCGCGTACGAGCCTCCGAATCGCATTAGTTCACAGCTCGTATTTGGTCATTTCTTATTCATATACACACTCACACTTTATTATTTATATTACTCTATTACACTTATATTATATCTATAGTCATTTACCGCTTCCAACACAATGTTTAATAGGGGTAAAGGTCACAGGGCCTTTTACAATGGCCGTAAAAGCGGCGGAAATGGAGGGGCGTGACAGTGACGTGACTCCACCTTGAAGGACAACATTGAACTGAATGATGTACGTATCTGGGTAGCCAAGGGATGAAAATGCCAGCTGCTAATGTACATGTATATGCTGTGAAATAAGTCGTAGGAAATCTAGACAATACATAATACATTAGGTAGTTCCAGGTGAATATAAATATCACTCAGGCTTCTCCCTTACTTTCTTGTATATATTTACATCTTGAAAGCCTTGGCTAATTCAAAACAACACAGAATCACGAAAGTGACACCCCGCAGTTTGATCCATTGCAACTGACCGTCACCACAGTGATGACCCGCGGTTAAGTGGTTAAACATTTTATCCTCACACCCTTAGTTTTGCTTCTATCTCCGTGACTTTTTATTCCTCGCAATCTCGAATAGTTATACTTGCTTATGGTGTTGATAAAAACGTTTGGCGAATATAAACCCTTTCGTGCACAATGATGCATTAGGCATCATATGAGTCTTTCCACTTAAATGCAAGATGACGATAAATGCATCATAAAAGGCTAAAAAAAAAAAAAAAAAGCCAAAAATAAAGTTTTCGGTAGATCGGTGTCATTTTTTGGAGGCGTCATAGCTTGCCCGACTCTCGTCAAAAGTAATGAGCTGGCAACTCTTGGACTCGCGACAGGTGACAGCGCTGCCAGGTTGATTAGTACTGCACCGGCTGTCAGGGAAAAAGGTAGCACGCGGCTCTGTCCCTTTAAATCCTCCTATATTTCCCTCGTCCAGGGCGTACACCGTCATCCACCATACCAATAGTACCTGTTTCGACTTTTGGGGCAATATCGTGATTAGATTTGGTGATTGCATTAGGGAAATAAGTGTTTGTGATTTGTTCCTGGCGGTTATCATCGACTGGCCCCACAAAGATTTTCGCTGTGTCCCTACGACAACCCTTCCTCTGCCCTGCACCAAATATGAATATTCAGCCATTGAAATAGTAACAGTGATTCAGGTGAATATATTGTGCAATAGCTAGTGAGCAACGATATGGTGAAATGTGCAGCAGTTTTATATTGGGGGAGGCGGGAAACTGGCTTATGACACGGCATAGTTATGAACGGAATAATTGCCCAGGTGTAATGAAATATTTGATTTATGCTGCTATATGTGTGTGTTAGTGTTATTGTGCAATAAAAAGGAGTATAGTGCAACAAGTGTAAGTGATATTGGCCAGGGCATGAGTCACGTATGCCGTACAGTCATGGCACGTGTTGCCATGAGGGGGTGAAAATAGAGGAAGTTTAGGGATATTTTATTTTATTGTTGTAACATTATTCCTTATGCTTTTTGTGTCGTATAAAGTACGATTGTTATAGTGATATGTTCAGCATATGCTTGTGTGGAACTACGTAAATACTGCATCACGTGCCCATCAGAAAATATCGTATTGATATCTGGTTTATTGTACATGTGACCTACAGAGCACATTCATGTTGTGTAGTTCTGAACTATAAGTGTGCAATAAATTTCGTAATGTGTAATGTGGAAAGAGAAAGAGTGAAGCACGTGCTTGTAAGAAAAACATCGTCAACTAAACACGTAAATGTAGCGCAAAGGTAGTGAAATCAAACATGAACCATGTAACACCTGCATGTACTTTTAGAGGTGAAATAGACTGTATTTCTGAAAAATGATTGATTTTGTGATGTTTTATGTGGAAAGAAAGAGTGAACCACGTGCTTGTAAGAAAGACATCGTCTGCCTACACCTGACCTAGCAAAATCAAACATGAACCACGTAACACTGCATGTACTTTTAGTGGTGAAATAGACTGTCTTTTCTGAAAAAAAAGATAGATTTTGTAATGGGTAATGTGGAAAGAGAAAGAGAAAAGCACGTGGTCATAAGAAAAAGATTGTCACGTAAACACGTGAGTGTAGCACAAAGGTAGCGAAATCAAGCATGAACTACTTAACACCTGCATGTACTTTTAGTGGTCAAGTATATTGAATTTCTCAAAAAAATGGTAGATTTTGTAAAGTGGAAAGAGAAAGAGTGAACCACGTGCTCATAAGAAAGACGTCGTCTGCTTACACCTGACCTACCGCAAAGGTCGTGAAATCCAGCGTGAGAAACAGCACACCTGCATGTACTTTTAGTGGTGAAATATACTGAATTTCTCAAAAAATGATAGATTTTGTAATATGTAATGTGGAAAGAGAAAGAGAGAAGCACGTGGTTGTAAGAAAGACGTCGTCACGTAAACACCTGAGTGTAGCGCAGAGGTAGCAAAATCAAACGTGAACGATGTAACACCTGCATGTACTTTTAGTGGTGATATATACTGTGTTCCTCATAAATTGAAAGGTTTTGTTACCTGTACTGTGAAAATAAAATGAAAGTGACCCACGTGCTCCTAGGAGAGACGTCACCTCGTACACCTAGGTAAGCGTGAAGGCAGCGAAATCCCATGTGACATACCAACCACGTGCATGTACTTTTGTGGTGAAGTGTTTCTCACACACTGGTAGATTTGGTTGTCTCATGAGGAAAAAAAAACGTAAACAGTGCAGCGTGTTCTCGTCAGGGAAGTCACGTGTCGTACACCTGAGTAAGCTGGAAACGCCACCAGACATACGGACCACGTGCATGTACTTTTGTGATTGATTTGGTTATGCCTCATGTGAAAGGAAAATTCAATAAATAGTGCTGTGTGTTTTCGTGTGGGAAATGTCATGTCCTACACCTGAGTTAGCGTGAAGGTAGAGCTACCTGTCTAGCACATACAAATTTGTAACAAGGCCGCGGTGCACTGTGTTCGTGTTACGTTTTTTTTTTTTTCATGAGAAATTACCAAATTTATCAGTGTATCAGAAACACTTTACCACTAAGGTTGATGCATGTGGCCCGTATGTCATGTAGCATTTTGTTACCTTCGTGCTATGTCAGGTATACGACACGTGATTTCCATTACAAAATCTCGCTGCATTGCTTATGTGTGTGTGTGTTTGTGTGTGTTTTTTTCCATGAGACATTAACAAATTTTCAGTGAATGAGAAACACTTCACCACTGAGGTTCATGCACATGGCCCGTATGTCAGGTAGCATTTCGTTACCTTCGCGCTAAGTCAGGTGTAAGATACATGATTTCCCTTACGAGGATATGCTGCACTGTTTATTTATGTATTTTTTTTTTTTTATGCACGCGGCCCATATGTCACGTAGGTGGCTCCAAACTCTGCGGTAAGTCAGGTGTAGCAGATGATTATTTTCAAGGACATACATGTATATCATGATTCCTTGCATTGTGCCAGTGTTGATGAAAGTTATTGGCTGGCTGTGAATACAATATCTGGATTGCTTTCTTTCAGCTCACATCCCTAGGCACAGTGAGCGACAGTGAGAGTGACCGCTCTGGGGTGGAGGAGGAGGACTTGACACCCTCCCGCCAGGAAGTGGAGCTGCCCCGCCGCCTTCCACCACGGGAGGCATCACCACCACCACCAGCTGGCACCACTGCAGCACCCTCCCCACCTCTAGGACCTCCCAGTCCCACCGCTGTCTTCGTCGCCCCTCCATCTCCAGGCCCCTCTGCCCCCTTGGCCGAGCCAATGTCATCGGAAGCTGGGCCATCGTATGTGAGCATGGCCCCTCCACATGCATCTGCTCTGCAAGATGCAATGGTGACATCCTTGCTGGGTAGGCGAAGGAGAATGGTGTCCCCAGAGCCCTTTGTCTCGTCCTCGTCCTCGTCCGAGCCATCTCCTCCTTGACGAGGGCATTGTGGTCCACTGCCTGGACATGGGGGACATCCAAGGGGTCGGAGGGCAGGCGGAATGGTGTTGGAGCGCCGACCCGATGCCTCCGCCACCACAGCCCCTGAAGAGGATATCGGATGGAGCAGTGGCCCGTTCGCACCAAACCACGGGCCATTCACTGGCTCCCCAGGGATCAAGGTAGATATCCCAACAACTCCACTGCAGTTTTTCCAGCTCTTCTTTACGCATGAGTTGTTGTCATATCTCACCGTGGAAACCAACCGGTACGCCACATTCCTGGGGACTCAGCTGGATGCCTGGTTCACCTGTAATGAAGAGGAGATGGCCAAGTTCCTGGGGTTATACCTGTTCATGGGAGTCGTGTACATGCCGACCATCAGGCACTACTGGAGGAGCAACAAGCTGCATGACTACCCAAGGTTCAGGTGAGTGATGAGTGGAAGGTGCTTCAACGCCACCCTGAGGCACTTCCACTGCTTCAACTCACTCGCCATACCCCGGGACAACCAAGATCGGCTCATTCGCGTTCGCACAGTCTTTGAGTACCTCCTTCAGATTTTCCAGTCGACGTACCAACCCGAGGGTCATCTCAGCCTGGATTAAGGCTCTATGGGGTGGAAGGGATGGCTGTCCTTCCGGGTATACAACCCCCAGAAGCCCACCAAGTATGCCATAAAACTTTACATGTTGGCTGAGGCGACCTCGGGCTACATCTGGAACTTCGAGGTCTACATGGGGGTGCAGCGGACCCTCGAGAACACCATGTTAGGCCTCATGGAACTGCTGAAGGACTAAGGCTACGAGTTATTCATGGACAATTACTACAATTCTGTAGCCCTGTGCGAACGCCTCTGCACAGCAGGCTTTTACACTGAGACCATACAGCTGCCTAGAGGAGCACCACTTCAGCTGCAGGCCATCGCCAGGGCTAAGAGCCTGCCTGAGGGGGGCATGGCGTACAGACAGAAGGACAATGTGCTCGTCCTGCTGTGGGGGGACAAGAGGATTATGAGCATGGTGTCCACCTTCCACAGCCCCGACACCATTCCAAAGAGGATTTGAGGGAAGGTGCGGGGTAATGACGGGCGGACAACCTACGTGGAGAAGGTAGTCCAGAAGCCCGTCATTGTGGAAGACTACAACAGGTACATGGATGGGGTGGACCATTTCAACGAGATGGTCCAGTACTACCCCATCCAACGGTGAATTGTCAGGTGGAAGATGATCACATTCTACTTCGTCTACATGGCACTCTTCAACACGTTCACCTTGTAGTACAGACGTATGACAGTAACTCTGCTTGAATTTGTGGAGCAGATCACCTACGATCTTCAGCATTTCCATGAAGAGGACTGGCCCGTGTCTGGACATGTAGTCCACCACACCCCAGACCTTCCAACCCGATGGCCAGCACTACTAGGACCTGGCACCCAGCAGGCACAGGCACCAGCACCAGGATTGGTCCTGCCACCACCAGCACCAGCACCGCCTGCAGGAGTACCACCACCAGTGCCAGCACCAGCACTGCCTGCAGGAGGACCACCACAGGTGCCTGCACAAGTACCAGCACTGCCTGCAGCAGGGCCATCATGGGTGCCAGCACCGCCACTACCTCCAGTTGCTGGTCCATCAGGAGAACCCATGCCTGGGCCTGCAGCTGCCACTCCCAGAAGACAGGACCAAGGAGGAGCACGAAGGCATCCAAACAAGCTTTGCCGGGTGATAGACGACGACGTAAGATTGGATCGCACCCTGGGCCACCACAGGGCGAGGATCGCCCACGGGAAGAGGCTCAGGTGTACCTTGTGCTTCAGGTTGAGGGTAAGGAAGGACACGAGGAACATGTGTCCTATATGTGATGTGCCACTTTGCATGGGTGACTGTTTTGAGCGGTTCCATGCTGAACGAGACCTTCACTAGTGGAGCACACACACACACACACACACACACACACACACACACACACACACACATACATACACACAAAACATAATTCCTCACCTCGAAACATAATTCCTCACCTCGAAACATAATTCCTTACCTAGAAACCCAGCTGATCCTGCAGGAAGAGGATTGCGTGCTGGTGGGTACACCGTAGTGTTTTACATTTTTCTTGAAAACTATTAGGCATAGGAGAACCATTCGGGGCTCAAATGAAAGCCCATAAAATTGTGCATAAGATGATGAAATAAAAACATAACAACACTGCCAAGAAAAGTTCTTCACTAGAGCTCCCCGAATAAAAAATCTGTTGTCTGTCAGAAATTGATGTTACTTTTTCGTTTATTACTCGAAAATCATACCTCATATCAAACTGTGAACTGTCCCATTCGAAAGCTAATAAAATTCTCTTTCTATTGATTGTATAACATGTAGGGATAAATTAGTAAACATTGGAGTTATGATGTTGGGAAGTGAGATGAATGTTCCCGAATGTTGATTCACAGCGCCCTAACGTACGTATAGTTTTTTTTTCCCTGCTTATTGTGTAGAACAAACATCGACGAATAGGAATATGTACGTTATGTGGCAAGATAAATAAGTTTGGGTGGTGAAAATAAGCCGAGAATACACGATTTTGATGAGCGCAGAGGGGGGCGGGGGGGGGGGGGGGGGGAGAGGGATGTGTTAAAGAAAAAAAAAATTAAGAAACTTATCCGTGTGGGAAAGGGTAAATTATGTGCTAATTTGCGGTGTTTTTTCTTTCCTTTGCAATTTTGTTTGATGCAGCTTGCATCATCCAGTAATGAGCCGGTGAGATTAGGTTTGACGTAGCCTTCGTCATCCAGTAACGAATGGGTGACTTTTGATCGTCATCCAGTAACGAGCAGGTGACTTTTGATCGTCATCCAGTAACGAGCGGGTGACTTTTGCACTGCTACCCTAAGTTTCGAAGGGGTTAAATATCAGGAGAGGATAAGCTGGTGAACAATGACCGAGTTGTGTACCCTAAGTGGAATCTGTATTACAGGATATATTAATATATATAGAAGTGCAGAATCTGTTTTACAGGATATATTAATATATAGAAGTGCAGAATCTGTTTACAGGATATATTAATATATAGAAGTGCAGAGTCTGTATTACAGGATATATTAATATATATAGAAGTGCAGGATCTGTTTTACAGGATATATTAATATATAGAAGTGCAGGATCTGTTTTACAGGATATATTAATATGTGGAAGTGCAGAGACTGTTTTACAGGATATATTAATATATAGAAGTGCAGAGTCTGTTTTACAGGATATATTAATATATAGAAGTGCAGAGACTGTTTTACAGGATATATTAATATGTAGAAGTGCAGAGGCTGTTTTAGAGGATATATTAATATATAGAAGTGCAGAATCTGTTTTACGGGATATATTAATATATAGAAGTGCAGAGACTGTTTTACAGGATATATTAATATGTAGAAGTGCAGAGGCTGTTTTAGAGGATATATTAATATATAGAAGTGCAGAATCTGTTTTACAGGATATATTAATATATAGAAGTCATACTCCTAAAGGGACTGCTTAGAATAGGACAACTGGCTTACTTCATTTTTTTTTTTTTTTTTAGTCTTATGTTCACATACATTTTATGTTGCGCAGAAAATTACGTTTGCACCTTTATTTCTCAATTATATCAGTAATTATGGTAATTTTCAATGCTTACTCATACACATCATTACCTCGAGGTCTTCCATGAATAAGGATGACATTTTCTGGTGATTTAAAAACCAAGGCCTAGTTAAGTGGCTCGACTTCGGACCCTTAATTAGAATGTAAACAGATATTTCAGCATTAAAAATACCCATTATTACAATACAGTAAATTTAAAACGAGGCAATATTTTAAAGCCTGCCCCTACAGATGATCATATTCAAACCTTAAAATAAACATGGATGTCAGGACTAATATGGGATTTAAAACCTGTCATTAACGTATTGTACCTGGTTTAAAGGGGCAGCTTGGCTCACCTGGATGAGACGTAGCCCTGTATTCCTCTTACAGCTACTAATCACACCCTTATGCAACTAATTCCAATCCTCAGTTATGGTACCAGACATCAATTAATGCACAGACGTACCCTACATATTAAGATAATGCTAAGAGAAACGTGAAAGATAAAAATATCCACTCACCTTGACTTCCTCCTCCTGCCCGGCCCCTTCCCATATTTTTTCAGTGACGTCACACCTGTTTCTTTTGTTTTCATGCCATATTTTACGTAGATTTGATTGTGGATATTTTAACATCTTTCGAAATAATATTCAAGGTGTAAAATATCTAGAGTGACAAGCAAAACTCTTCCCGTTATTGCAGATCTCTGAGTACTTTCCCAGTGACTTATTTTACACATCACAATATTGTACGTCTCTAATACAAGCTATACCCTATTCACTTGAACTAAGTGTAAAGCTGCCTTCTTTCCATCTTGAATACTGAGCTTATAACTGGAGGTTTAAGAAAGAGAAAGAGAGAGAGAGACTGGAGCAGAGATATTTTTCCACTGACCCGTATATTCTCTCGTACTTCTTTTTTTTTAAGTTGCTATGAATATACTGTATAGCAAGAGATCAACATCAGAATATGGTTCTGGTCACGAAGCAGTGCTGTGAAAGGGATGCAGGCTAACAGTATTTTCTTTTCACACTGAACTATGGGAAACTGTATGCCAACGAACGAAAATCGCCAATAATACTGTATAAACCATATTTCGACATTAAATATTTTGTTACATGGAGAGAACATAAATTTGATAGGCAAAATAAATACGAGTAAGTTTTCAGGTGTTACGAATGTCAGTGTTTTTTTTTTAATCTGTTATTGGTAGTAGGGGGCGCCCATCATTCACTCACTCGATATAGAGCTGCCTTTAGGTAACTCTACATTGAGCGACAAGCCAAATAGTTTTCTTTAACACCGAAAACCATTTTCTACGCTGGGTGGTAACCGACGCCTGGTCTTGTGGATTGTCACGCTAACCAGATGGAGACTGCAAAGATTTACATCTAAGGAGTGGTTGCGGCTGATTGCACACACAATGCCACTCAGGGAAGGGTGAGGCTGGTCACTTTAATGTTGGGACTGAGAAGCTTAGCCCCGTGTCCCTGTGTTCCTTATGGGACAGAAAGGGATTGGATGATGATGATGATGATGATGATTGTTGTTGTTGTTTAACCCTCTAACCAGATAATGAATGTGAAATATGGCAGATAAAGAAGATGCCATGGCTCGACATCCCCTCCATAGCACTTGGCGACTAACACCATACTGCAGTGTTAGTGGCTGGCTGCAGATTACAAATGAAGACGGGGAGATGGCAATTCTAGGCCAGGTTAGACTAAAAGGCGTCAAACTGCTATCTATCCATCTTGAAGGCTAAACCAGGACAAATTACCACTGACGCTAGTCACTAGGAAGTGCTGCGGAACGGATGCAGGGCCATGTTATTCTGCCACTGAGCAACAGGGAATAGGTTACCAAACGATAAAACTTGGCAAGTTAAAGTGAAGGAACTACAGGCAGAAATTTGTTACCTCTTTGCGGCTTATTTCCTGTAGGCCAATAGCAACATAAGACAGTACTATATGGTTTAGCGTGCTTCCAAGGGCACTTCTTCGTGACTAGCACCATAGGTTCGTGTAAATCTTTTGTTATAGTTCAGCATTTAGGGTGGAGAGGTGGCAAGTAAACGGGCAAAATGCCACGATCTTGAATTTGGCTCTGCTATCTTGTTTTGGTTTTTATCTTGGAGGAAGCAGTTGACGGGTTCCCAGCAATTGGTTCCTTCTTTCTTGCAGTTAAAAAAATAAGAAAAAATACGGGATGCAGGGATATCAAGGCTAGTATTCTCGTCCGGTAAGGAGGCTCCCTAACACCTCTTCCTTAGCGATTTATTTTGAGGCAGGGCTAGTTAGTTTCCTTTTGTACAGTATTTATGCAGAGTATGGCGATACTGGTAAAGATTTATGTAACAGTAAGCTGAATGGACGAAACCTCTCTCTCTCTCTCTCTTTCTCTCTCGCATGAACCACTTAACTGGAAGGAGAAAAGTGCATAACATGTGGTTAGTGTTATTTCATTCTGTTCTGTATCTACCCATATATCTATCTTACATCGATGGCCTCAGTATTCTCTCTCTCTCTCTCTCTCTCTCTCTCTCTCTCTCTCTCTCTCTCTCT
>JAGKTI010022403.1:0-15274 GCA_018397915.1 Birgus latro | reverse complement strand
CGTGTCAACAAGTGGGTTGGTGGAGGGTTAGTGCCCCTCCCCGTAAAAAAAAAAATAACTCAAAGTCAAATGGCCACCCCTTACGGGATTATGGTGTCTGGCAATAGATAGATAGATAGATAGACTAACTTATACTAACTTATATTACACTTATACTACTTATATTATACTTATGTGATAAACAAAATTACAGCATTACATGGGTTTCACCTCCGGAAAAAAAAAAAATTAAACATCATAAGTCTTCATACAATACATTCTGCTACACTTCCTAGAGACCTATGTGTGGACGGGACAGACTTACCCAACTTGACTGTGAATTTACTCTGAACTCCAGATTAAGACAGTGTTCTCACTATCTGATATTCCCATAAGTGGCACCTGTCGGTCCACGAATAATATGCGTACCCCAGGGGGTCGCTTCTCTGTCACCAATTTAACTCCTTAATATTCAGTAGAAAATGTGCCCCAGCCAACCTCCTGCCTGGATGCTAACATGGTCGTCACACCTGGACAAACCTGTACTCTCGCTGCTAGGATCGTCCCAGGGGCGCTTCACATGCATTCAACCCACTACCCCATTTACGCTCCCCATTCATACTTCCTTGTGCTTCCAGCTCTCCACCTAGTAACTGACGAGCGCCTGTCAGGTCCTGAAGTCACTGTTAGACCCTAGGCCGTGCTGACTGTAAAGCGAGAGGATACCAGTTACCCCTCGAATTCAAGCAACATAATATTTCCACCGAACTGGGCTACGCCCATGACACATCCTCCAATTAACCACAAACACGAGATTAAACTCTCTCTGTACTCGCGAACTACCACAGTCAATAGTCAGATGTTCCGACCCGCACACACTTCCCTATCCAACACTTAATTAAATATTACCATACCATCTTAACAACACTTCAACACACTATAGCACTCTAACATTCCTCGATTAGTCTGCGTGGAGGTCATCTTTCACGTGGTGGTAATTGTTCATCCTTTGGATCAGGTATGAATGTTTCGTCCAGGGGTTCTAAAAGCCACTCTTCCCCTCCATAATAGGGTTTTACTTGTCCGGCAGCTCTTTGCAACACTTTACCTGTGAATACATTTTCTACCACGTACGTGCTACCTTCTCTTAACACTTCCACCACACGATACGGACCATCCCACTTTACGTTAAGTTTGCGACACGTGCCAGGTATCACTGATTCTTTCTTGACCCAAACAAGAGAACCAACTTCCACTACTTGATTTTTCCGCCTTCTATTGGCTACATCTCTGTACCTTCTTGACATTTTACAGTGAGTGTCCCGTATGAGGGACACTAACCCTCCGCCATCGACTGAAGGTAATAACGCACTGACAAGTCTGGGAGGGTGGCGAGAAAAGAAGGCGAAGTACAGCTGCTGACCCGTTGATGTATGCACCGCCTGGTTCATGGCGATCTGGCTAGACTGGAGCAACTGGGGCCATCATAGAGGGTGGCCCTGACATAAAACGGAGAGGACGGATTTCAGGGTCCTGTGCATCCTCTCTGTCACTCCATTTCCTTGGGGATGTTAAGGGGTCGTATAATACAAAGTGATTTGATGTCGCTGGCAAAATCGCTGGAACTCTTGACTGGTGAACTCTCCTCCGTTATCCAGGACTATTCCACGGGGAGTGCCATAATCTGCCACATACTGTCCTAGCTTGTCTGTGATTTGTGTGGTCTGTTTAGTTGTAAGGGGGAAAAACCTGACAAAACGACTATAGTGGTCCACTACAGTAAGCACATAACGATAACCCTGGGTTCCAGCAACCATGTCTGTGAGATCTATACCAATCCTCTCCAGTGGTTTACTCACTGGGGGTAATTCTTTCCACTGTTGCTGCAATCCAGTGTTCTGCTTAAATCTTTGACAAGTTACACACTTTTTAACATAATCACAGACATCCACCTTAAGGTTTTGCCAATAATACAGTTCTTCCGCTTTCTTAATAGTTTTCTTCTGCCCTAGATGTCCTGTCAATTCGTGGGCGTGTTGCAATGCCTGAACAACTAACGTACGAGGAACTATGAGACTATAATGAAGACTACCGTCTGCCTTTACACGAACATAATACAATATTTCTTCTACCAAGGCAAACTGATCTAACGTATTCTGGGGCAGTCTTTTAGTGGGAAGCCTACTACCTTCTAAATACTGCGCAAGTTCTGCCCAAACTGGTTCTACTCTCTGGCAGTCTCTCATCTGTTCTCGGTTCAACCCAAGCCAGGAGGCTTCAGGCGATCGGACTACTACTCGAACTGGGCATGATAATTGATCCGCAACAAAATTATCTTTACCTTTGAGATATTGTATATCATAATTGTACTCTCTCTTTTCCAGAATCCAACGGTTCATTCTTGGTGATTTAGTCCTGCGTTTGAAAATGCTGGTTAGTGGTTGGTGATCTGTGACCACTGTGAACCGTGTACCCCATAAGTAATGGTGATAATTTCAGCATGCAAGAACTATTGCAAGAGCCTCTTTATCGGTGGTTGAATAGCGAGACTCGCAAGGGGTTAGTTTCTTTGAGAAATATCCGATTGGCTTATTAGTACCGTCAGCTTGTACTTGACTAAGAACTCCCCCAACATGGGTGTTACTTGCATCCGTAGTAAGAATGATTACTTGCATCCGTAGTAAGAATGAATGGCTGATCTACTTTAGCTCCAACTAGAACAGGGGCATTAATAAGGCAAGATTTAAGATGTTCAAATGCTTTCTGACATTCGCCCATCCAGAGAAAAGTGGTTCGTGATTTTGTCAGATTAGTGAGTGGTGTAGCTACGCGTGCGAACAATGGTACATGTTTTCTATAGAATCCGCACATACCGAGAAATCATCTCACTTCTTTCACAGTGGTGGGTGGCTTCATTTTAACTATGGCCTCTATATTCTTTGGATCAGGTTTACTACCTTCTGCCGAAATCTGGTGTCCTAGGAAAGTCACTTATTTACATCCAAATTCATACTTACTGAGATTTAGCTTTACACCATTACTAGCAAGCAGTTCAAAAAGTTGTCTTAAACGATCCAGTAGGGTAGGAAAACTTGGGGCCCATAAGATCAAGTCATCTGGGTAATTTTTAACTCAACCTTTCTGTAGAAGAGGTGTTAGCAAATTGACCATTTGGCGTGAGAAGATGGCTGGAGAACAGTTAAGTCCAAAGGGAAGACGACAAAAACGATAGAGAGCCACACCATCGCTGAAAGTAGTCAGATCTTGACTCTCCTCATCTAATAAAATCTGAAAATATGCCTCTCACATATCCAAAGTAACGTAATATTGATGTCCAGCGGCTTGGTTCACTAATTCATCTAGCCGCGGAAGTGGATAGACATCAGCTGCGAGATGTCAGTTAACATGGCGGTAATCGAGGCACATTCATTTGCTCCCATCGGTTTATTAACCAAAACAATAGGTGATAACCAGGCTGCTGTGGATCTTTCAATGATCTCTCTATCCTCCATGTCCTTCAACATATCAGTGATAATTTGGTTTGCCTGAACAGGATAGTGATACATCGAGCCTTGACTGGGCTGAGGATTTTCGAATTTAATATGAGCTGGAGGACCCTTGATCAGACCTAATTCTCCTTGGTCTAGGATGAATAGAGGGTCATACTTCAGAATTAATTCAGTCATTTCTTTTCACTGGTCATCAGTGAGTTGTTGCCAGTTCTGTACATCAATTAAAGCTCTCAATTTCTGACTACGGGTACCCTTTTGCTCAACGTGATCATTCTCAGGTAAAAGGTCATTTCGTATTTTAGTGATGTTAACTTTGTCAGGGACTGGGCTAGTCACTCTCTCATACGAACCGATGATAGTACCTTTTCGTAATACTTTCGCCTTTTTAGTGGGGTTAATCAGTGGAACATAGATGTTGCTTGACTCGTTTACTTGGACCAAATAAGGGTGACTATTATGACTCATTCTAGACTGTGGATACTCGATAATATTAGTTTCTGGTTCCACTTTCACAGATACAGACACAAATTTAGTTTGGTATGGGTCTAACCGTAAGGTCGAAAGGAGATTAATCTGTGAGAAGGTTTGTTTCGGCTTAGACATTACTACAGGTTCCTCTTTAACTCTCCTCACCTTGTTCCTCTGTCGACGCATATGGTTTACTACATAAGGTGCACCACCCCACATCATAACTCTCTTCACACCATCCCACATGAGTGTAGCTTGGCTCAACACATCACATCCCAGGAGAATATCTGTACTAAGATAGGAGTTTGGTACTACCGGGATCCATTGCTTGTATACTTTCTCATCACCGACCGCTATTTCAGCTCGCAACATCCCTAGTATTCTCAAAGGTGCGCCTGTAATTCCTTGTAAGCGCGGCAGATTACGTCGTGTGTTCAGTTCTCCCCCGATTCGTTTAAATGCGGACTCCTTGATCAAAGTATAACTACTGCCGGTGTCCACGACAGCTTCTAACATCTTCCCATTTGTTATGACACTGATAGTGGGAGATGTTTGACCGCCGGCTAGTCATAACTGCTGAGCCGGTTCCTGAGTTACTACCGGAGAGACGCCTTGAGCTGTGGTGTTGGGACTACATCCAGGACACCCGCGCTCACCTCGCCGACAACCGGGTCTGCGACAATCAAAACAATGTCCAGGAAGGGGTTTTCGCCAACAATCTCTGAGATTGTGAGAGGAAGCTCGACAATGAGCACAGTATTTATCACTATACACTTTAGGGTTATTAGGCCGACCCTTAACTGCTTGTGCCAGGTTAGACTTAAGTTCACGGATCTGACGCTTTAGATCCTTTACTATTTCTTTCGGTCCGTCTGGATTCGAAAAGTTACTCTGTTTCAGTGAGGTAGAAGGTGATAGCTGGTTGTCTGACTCCCTATCTTTCATGCTTCTTTCAGAAGGTAACATATTTACTTGAGAGGACTGACTGGCTTCCAACAGTTGGCGTTCATTCTCGATTCGATCAATGAATTTCTTTAATGGGTATTCATCATCCAGAAACCCTTCTAATTTACTTCTTGATGGAAGAGGCAACCCATGCCACAACTTATGCTTGATTGTTTTGTCTCGGTTAGGGAATCTTTCTCCGGGAAATTTGTGTTCAACGGCTGCATGTTTACATATATAGCGGTGCGTAAAAGCCTGTGGTGATTCTACCCAATCGTAGCTAGCTGAATCCAGTTCCTGCCATGCCTGATAGTTACTTCAATAGCAAATTCTGACCTAAGGATAGCCTTGAATGTCAACCACGTGGTTACTCGTCTCGTCTATTAGTCTGGACGTTGTGAATGAACACTGCTAACTCCGTGCTTACTCGACTCTTCACAATTTGTAAGCGCTTTGCATCATCTTGGCTACACTGCTCTACCGCTTCAAAGAACATTTCCAGGCGAGCTGCCGCATCAATACTCTGTAATTGACTCAGTTCTAGTACTGGAACATCACGTGGTTTTAGGGGATTTACGTTACCCATCATTGTTTGTATACGCCCTGAAGTCTGAGGACAGGCTAACTTCGGGAAAAACTGCTGCGCCTCAGTCTGATCACACCCTTCGTCCTCAATCTTAATTTCTACACCCTGCCAACTCATGGTGAAACAGAAGGAACGCTTCTATTAGCTATCTAATCCAGAATATACACAGAACACGTTGCCACTCGAGTACTCCACTGACTCGTTCTTCAGAGAAAAAAGATCTGGCTTTGGCTCCAGGGGCCCGATACACTCTCAGTTCCACGTCCAAATTAATATTCAATGACTGAGGTATTTGGCTGTGACCAACTAAGGATACTCTTAACATTCTGTGAAGTACTAACACTTTTAACTGTGGGAATATACCGATCAATTTTCGGTTTACCACTACTTGAAAATTTTACCTCCCAGGGGTTCTTAATAAGATCAAGTGGGCCTCTAGCATGTTGTAACAATTTATCTATATCCCACCGCTTATGCCACCAGTGTAGGGTTGCAAAATTTTTTGCTATCCCTTGTATGAATATTCCACTGCATATGACACCAGTGTAGGGGCGCCAGTTTCAGGTTCCCATATAATGAAGATAGTTTATCTGAATCTCACCGCATTGAATTTTATGGACTTACACAACAGTGTCTGTGGTATTTTGACCAATTGAATTTAATTCGATGTTTTCTGGTTACTGCCAAAGAAAATATCCTAGAGATATTAAAAAGGCCTCGTTAATTTGATTAACACTAGGAAGAAACACCAACAGATAATAATAGAAATAATTTGGTATGCTGCCACCACCCAGCGGCTGCCGGAAAAAAAAAAAAGTATTAAAGATATTAGTCCCGTACGATGGAAGAGGGGACAATGAGGCCTACGGCAGTAAACAGGGTAGTGTGAGAAAATTTTTTTACGAGAGCGTGGATTTTAAAGATAGTAACATGCCTTGCGGGCCACTCGGTCTCATGAATAACTTCCCAGAGGATTTATACCAAACACATACGAAAAGTATACTTATCTATATTACTATCCTAAATTTACATAAGATGAAATAACCTTTGAACAAGAAATAGTTACTGGAAACATAGTATTACTTTAGTCTCTGATACCACCAAATTATCTGAGAGAATGGAAACTCTCTTCTCCACAGTTTATAAATCACCTGACTCACATATCACAGTACAAATAATTATATGAGAGTATACCACTACAGAAGTACCTTGGGCTTTACACTCAACAAGATGTTGATTAATATGCTCACAGAAGAACTACTCGCCCGATACAAAACACACGTACATAAAGAATTCACTCAACTCGACCTCTTAACTCGTCATGAGGTACACTTGTGAAATAGAAAATTACAACCTCAGGAGAAACTCACATAAACCACGGTCTCAAAAGGACTCGTAGTAATACCCAGGTTTACAACTTGTTACACAGTTTACTCTACATTTAATGAAATCATCCCTATTGTCCACGGGTTTGCACAACATAACATATCTATGTAAATAATCAGATGCCCAAGAATAATTTAATATATAGTCTCAGCGCTTGCATTACTCTCCATGATAGAGGAATACAACACTCCGCATCTCACTCGCTTTTAACCAAATTATTACACTTCATGAATAAAAGGCTTACTAAGTGGACCATACGACAACATAATCGACAACTGTGAATTGAAAAGAGCTAAGTGGAAATATGTAAGGGCATTGGCACTAGGACTGCGGGACATTACCCAGACAGCAATCCCGACTTGATGTCGCCACACCACAATCTGCGGAGTTCCATCCTTCATGAGATTACAGGTAGAAGTCATATAATAGTATTGGAAAATATTATCAGACAACTTACTTTATATATAGTTAGTCTATCTATCTATTGCCTGACGCCATAATCCCGTAAGAGGTGGCCATCTGACTTTGAGTTATTTGTTCTACGGGGAGGGGCACTAACCCTCCACAAACCCACTTGTTGATACATAGGGAGCACGTATGGTTTGGTTATATGGTTATATATATAGTTAGAATGACAACTAATTATTGTGACGTATGGGGGAGAAATACCGTTAATTACTCGGGACCATACCTGCGGAGTTCCGTCCTCCATGAGATTACAGCTAGAAGTGACGCCTTGCGGGCAGGACGCTCCGGAAAATTCTCTATGTTCTTACAACCGGTTCTGGCCTTGACTAATTACTCTACAGTCAACTTGTTATACAATCGTCCAGGAAATTTGCAACAAGGAATTTACACAATCCTTTACTTAGACAAAATGACTTATGATGATTTAAATTTTGTGGCAATAGCATAGGTCTAGCAATTTAAAACGATGCCTAAACTCACGCATTGACATAATTTTTCTTTGCCCGCGTTGGTTCTGGCCTACGTGATCTGGCGACAGTGAAAAATAAATTAATTTCGCGGCTAACAATGACCATAATCAATAATCAGACTTTACCTAAGCTCTTAGAGATTATTATTTAGTACAACAAGATGATAAATACAAACTCAACTACAAAATTCTTCCAACTGTAACTCCAACACATCGCGAACTTTAATCTCGAATCAACTTTCTTCGCCTCTTTATCGAAACCAGACACGAATTTGCGCGTCCAACTCGCTCCACACGGTCCACACATTAACAATAATACTCCCCTACTACACTTTAACTAAGATCAAGCCCAAAAATGAATTACAAGGTCCACTTCCTATACATTGCATCATCTAAACAGGGTCCAGTATTACACTTACACCATACATAACCTAACGTAAATTTCACATATATTACACTTATACTATACTTATAGTGGTAGGTGGTGGCGACCATCATCCACTCACTTGATGTAGTGCTGCCTACTTCTTCCTTAGCCTTTATCATTCTTTTTCTGTGCCTGCCCTCCTTTCTTCCTATTTCTCCTATATTTCCTGTCACTTCTTACTGCTTTTCTTTCCTTTACAGGTGGCATTACATTGAGTGACAAGCCAAATGGTTTCCTGTAAGCCAAGAAACCATTTACAATGCTGGGTGGTAACCATATAACCAAACCATACGTGCTCCCTGCGTGTCAACAAGTGGGTTGGTGGAGGGTTAGTGCCCCTCCCCGTAAAAAAAAAAATAACTCAAAGTCAAATGGCCACCCCTTACGGGATTATGGTGTCTGGCAATAGATAGATAGATAGATAGACTAACTTATACTAACTTATATTACACTTATACTACTTATATTATACTTATGTGATAAACAAAATTACAGCATTACATGGGTTTCACCTCCGGAAAAAAAAAAAATTAAACATCATAAGTCTTCATACAATACATTCTGCTACACTTCCTAGAGACCTATGTGTGGACGGGACAGACTTACCCAACTTGACTGTGAATTTACTCTGAACTCCAGATTAAGACAGTGTTCTCACTATCTGATATTCCCATAAGTGGCACCTGTCGGTCCACGAATAATATGCGTACCCCAGGGGGTCGCTTCTCTGTCACCAATTTAACTCCTTAATATTCAGTAGAAAATGTGCCCCAGCCAACCTCCTGCCTGGATGCTAACATGGTCGTCACACCTGGACAAACCTGTACTCTCGCTGCTAGGATCGTCCCAGGGGCGCTTCACATGCATTCAACCCACTACCCCATTTACGCTCCCCATTCATACTTCCTTGTGCTTCCAGCTCTCCACCTAGTAACTGACGAGCGCCTGTCAGGTCCTGAAGTCACTGTTAGACCCTAGGCCGTGCTGACTGTAAAGCGAGAGGATACCAGTTACCCCTCGAATTCAAGCAACATAATATTTCCACCGAACTGGGCTACGCCCATGACACATCCTCCAATTAACCACAAACACGAGATTAAACTCTCTCTGTACTCGCGAACTACCACAGTCAATAGTCAGATGTTCCGACCCGCACACACTTCCCTATCCAACACTTAATTAAATATTACCATACCATCTTAACAACACTTCAACACACTATAGCACTCTAACATTCCTCGATTAGTCTGCGTGGAGGTCATCTTTCACGTGGTGGTAATTGTTCATCCTTTGGATCAGGTATGAATGTTTCGTCCAGGGGTTCTAAAAGCCACTCTTCCCCTCCATAATAGGGTTTTACTTGTCCGGCAGCTCTTTGCAACACTTTACCTGTGAATACATTTTCTACCACGTACGTGCTACCTTCTCTTAACACTTCCACCACACGATACGGACCATCCCACTTTACGTTAAGTTTGCGACACGTGCCAGGTATCACTGATTCTTTCTTGACCCAAACAAGAGAACCAACTTCCACTACTTGATTTTTCCGCCTTCTATTGGCTACATCTCTGTACCTTCTTGACATTTTACAGTGAGTGTCCCGTATGAGGGACACTAACCCTCCGCCATCGACTGAAGGTAATAACGCACTGACAAGTCTGGGAGGGTGGCGAGAAAAGAAGGCGAAGTACAGCTGCTGACCCGTTGATGTATGCACCGCCTGGTTCATGGCGATCTGGCTAGACTGGAGCAACTGGGGCCATCATAGAGGGTGGCCCTGACATAAAACGGAGAGGACGGATTTCAGGGTCCTGTGCATCCTCTCTGTCACTCCATTTCCTTGGGGATGTTAAGGGGTCGTATAATACAAAGTGATTTGATGTCGCTGGCAAAATCGCTGGAACTCTTGACTGGTGAACTCTCCTCCGTTATCCAGGACTATTCCACGGGGAGTGCCATAATCTGCCACATACTGTCCTAGCTTGTCTGTGATTTGTGTGGTCTGTTTAGTTGTAAGGGGGAAAAACCTGACAAAACGACTATAGTGGTCCACTACAGTAAGCACATAACGATAACCCTGGGTTCCAGCAACCATGTCTGTGAGATCTATACCAATCCTCTCCAGTGGTTTACTCACTGGGGGTAATTCTTTCCACTGTTGCTGCAATCCAGTGTTCTGCTTAAATCTTTGACAAGTTACACACTTTTTAACATAATCACAGACATCCACCTTAAGGTTTTGCCAATAATACAGTTCTTCCGCTTTCTTAATAGTTTTCTTCTGCCCTAGATGTCCTGTCAATTCGTGGGCGTGTTGCAATGCCTGAACAACTAACGTACGAGGAACTATGAGACTATAATGAAGACTACCGTCTGCCTTTACACGAACATAATACAATATTTCTTCTACCAAGGCAAACTGATCTAACGTATTCTGGGGCAGTCTTTTAGTGGGAAGCCTACTACCTTCTAAATACTGCGCAAGTTCTGCCCAAACTGGTTCTACTCTCTGGCAGTCTCTCATCTGTTCTCGGTTCAACCCAAGCCAGGAGGCTTCAGGCGATCGGACTACTACTCGAACTGGGCATGATAATTGATCCGCAACAAAATTATCTTTACCTTTGAGATATTGTATATCATAATTGTACTCTCTCTTTTCCAGAATCCAACGGTTCATTCTTGGTGATTTAGTCCTGCGTTTGAAAATGCTGGTTAGTGGTTGGTGATCTGTGACCACTGTGAACCGTGTACCCCATAAGTAATGGTGATAATTTCAGCATGCAAGAACTATTGCAAGAGCCTCTTTATCGGTGGTTGAATAGCGAGACTCGCAAGGGGTTAGTTTCTTTGAGAAATATCCGATTGGCTTATTAGTACCGTCAGCTTGTACTTGACTAAGAACTCCCCCAACATGGGTGTTACTTGCATCCGTAGTAAGAATGATTACTTGCATCCGTAGTAAGAATGAATGGCTGATCTACTTTAGCTCCAACTAGAACAGGGGCATTAATAAGGCAAGATTTAAGATGTTCAAATGCTTTCTGACATTCGCCCATCCAGAGAAAAGTGGTTCGTGATTTTGTCAGATTAGTGAGTGGTGTAGCTACGCGTGCGAACAATGGTACATGTTTTCTATAGAATCCGCACATACCGAGAAATCATCTCACTTCTTTCACAGTGGTGGGTGGCTTCATTTTAACTATGGCCTCTATATTCTTTGGATCAGGTTTACTACCTTCTGCCGAAATCTGGTGTCCTAGGAAAGTCACTTATTTACATCCAAATTCATACTTACTGAGATTTAGCTTTACACCATTACTAGCAAGCAGTTCAAAAAGTTGTCTTAAACGATCCAGTAGGGTAGGAAAACTTGGGGCCCATAAGATCAAGTCATCTGGGTAATTTTTAACTCAACCTTTCTGTAGAAGAGGTGTTAGCAAATTGACCATTTGGCGTGAGAAGATGGCTGGAGAACAGTTAAGTCCAAAGGGAAGACGACAAAAACGATAGAGAGCCACACCATCGCTGAAAGTAGTCAGATCTTGACTCTCCTCATCTAATAAAATCTGAAAATATGCCTCTCACATATCCAAAGTAACGTAATATTGATGTCCAGCGGCTTGGTTCACTAATTCATCTAGCCGCGGAAGTGGATAGACATCAGCTGCGAGATGTCAGTTAACATGGCGGTAATCGAGGCACATTCATTTGCTCCCATCGGTTTATTAACCAAAACAATAGGTGATAACCAGGCTGCTGTGGATCTTTCAATGATCTCTCTATCCTCCATGTCCTTCAACATATCAGTGATAATTTGGTTTGCCTGAACAGGATAGTGATACATCGAGCCTTGACTGGGCTGAGGATTTTCGAATTTAATATGAGCTGGAGGACCCTTGATCAGACCTAATTCTCCTTGGTCTAGGATGAATAGAGGGTCATACTTCAGAATTAATTCAGTCATTTCTTTTCACTGGTCATCAGTGAGTTGTTGCCAGTTCTGTACATCAATTAAAGCTCTCAATTTCTGACTACGGGTACCCTTTTGCTCAACGTGATCATTCTCAGGTAAAAGGTCATTTCGTATTTTAGTGATGTTAACTTTGTCAGGGACTGGGCTAGTCACTCTCTCATACGAACCGATGATAGTACCTTTTCGTAATACTTTCGCCTTTTTAGTGGGGTTAATCAGTGGAACATAGATGTTGCTTGACTCGTTTACTTGGACCAAATAAGGGTGACTATTATGACTCATTCTAGACTGTGGATACTCGATAATATTAGTTTCTGGTTCCACTTTCACAGATACAGACACAAATTTAGTTTGGTATGGGTCTAACCGTAAGGTCGAAAGGAGATTAATCTGTGAGAAGGTTTGTTTCGGCTTAGACATTACTACAGGTTCCTCTTTAACTCTCCTCACCTTGTTCCTCTGTCGACGCATATGGTTTACTACATAAGGTGCACCACCCCACATCATAACTCTCTTCACACCATCCCACATGAGTGTAGCTTGGCTCAACACATCACATCCCAGGAGAATATCTGTACTAAGATAGGAGTTTGGTACTACCGGGATCCATTGCTTGTATACTTTCTCATCACCGACCGCTATTTCAGCTCGCAACATCCCTAGTATTCTCAAAGGTGCGCCTGTAATTCCTTGTAAGCGCGGCAGATTACGTCGTGTGTTCAGTTCTCCCCCGATTCGTTTAAATGCGGACTCCTTGATCAAAGTATAACTACTGCCGGTGTCCACGACAGCTTCTAACATCTTCCCATTTGTTATGACACTGATAGTGGGAGATGTTTGACCGCCGGCTAGTCATAACTGCTGAGCCGGTTCCTGAGTTACTACCGGAGAGACGCCTTGAGCTGTGGTGTTGGGACTACATCCAGGACACCCGCGCTCACCTCGCCGACAACCGGGTCTGCGACAATCAAAACAATGTCCAGGAAGGGGTTTTCGCCAACAATCTCTGAGATTGTGAGAGGAAGCTCGACAATGAGCACAGTATTTATCACTATACACTTTAGGGTTATTAGGCCGACCCTTAACTGCTTGTGCCAGGTTAGACTTAAGTTCACGGATCTGACGCTTTAGATCCTTTACTATTTCTTTCGGTCCGTCTGGATTCGAAAAGTTACTCTGTTTCAGTGAGGTAGAAGGTGATAGCTGGTTGTCTGACTCCCTATCTTTCATGCTTCTTTCAGAAGGTAACATATTTACTTGAGAGGACTGACTGGCTTCCAACAGTTGGCGTTCATTCTCGATTCGATCAATGAATTTCTTTAATGGGTATTCATCATCCAGAAACCCTTCTAATTTACTTCTTGATGGAAGAGGCAACCCATGCCACAACTTATGCTTGATTGTTTTGTCTCGGTTAGGGAATCTTTCTCCGGGAAATTTGTGTTCAACGGCTGCATGTTTACATATATAGCGGTGCGTAAAAGCCTGTGGTGATTCTACCCAATCGTAGCTAGCTGAATCCAGTTCCTGCCATGCCTGATAGTTACTTCAATAGCAAATTCTGACCTAAGGATAGCCTTGAATGTCAACCACGTGGTTACTCGTCTCGTCTATTAGTCTGGACGTTGTGAATGAACACTGCTAACTCCGTGCTTACTCGACTCTTCACAATTTGTAAGCGCTTTGCATCATCTTGGCTACACTGCTCTACCGCTTCAAAGAACATTTCCAGGCGAGCTGCCGCATCAATACTCTGTAATTGACTCAGTTCTAGTACTGGAACATCACGTGGTTTTAGGGGATTTACGTTACCCATCATTGTTTGTATACGCCCTGAAGTCTGAGGACAGGCTAACTTCGGGAAAAACTGCTGCGCCTCAGTCTGATCACACCCTTCGTCCTCAATCTTAATTTCTACACCCTGCCAACTCATGGTGAAACAGAAGGAACGCTTCTATTAGCTATCTAATCCAGAATATACACAGAACACGTTGCCACTCGAGTACTCCACTGACTCGTTCTTCAGAGAAAAAAGATCTGGCTTTGGCTCCAGGGGCCCGATACACTCTCAGTTCCACGTCCAAATTAATATTCAATGACTGAGGTATTTGGCTGTGACCAACTAAGGATACTCTTAACATTCTGTGAAGTACTAACACTTTTAACTGTGGGAATATACCGATCAATTTTCGGTTTACCACTACTTGAAAATTTTACCTCCCAGGGGTTCTTAATAAGATCAAGTGGGCCTCTAGCATGTTGTAACAATTTATCTATATCCCACCGCTTATGCCACCAGTGTAGGGTTGCAAAATTTTTTGCTATCCCTTGTATGAATATTCCACTGCATATGACACCAGTGTAGGGGCGCCAGTTTCAGGTTCCCATATAATGAAGATAGTTTATCTGAATCTCACCGCATTGAATTTTATGGACTTACACAACAGTGTCTGTGGTATTTTGACCAATTGAATTTAATTCGATGTTTTCTGGTTACTGCCAAAGAAAATATCCTAGAGATATTAAAAAGGCCTCGTTAATTTGATTAACACTAGGAAGAAACACCAACAGATAATAATAGAAATAATTTGGTATGCTGCCACCACCCAGCGGCTGCCGGAAAAAAAAAAAAGTATTAAAGATATTAGTCCCGTACGATGGAAGAGGGGACAATGAGGCCTACGGCAGTAAACAGGGTAGTGTGAGAAAATTTTTTTACGAGAGCGTGGATTTTAAAGATAGTAACATGCCTTGCGGGCCACTCGGTCTCATGAATAACTTCCCAGAGGATTTATACCAAACACATACGAAAAGTATACTTATCTATATTACTATCCTAAATTTACATAAGATGAAATAACCTTTGAACAAGAAATAGTTACTGGAAACATAGTATTACTTTAGTCTCTGATACCACCAAATTATCTGAGAGAATGGAAACTCTCTTCTCCACAGTTTATAAATCACCTGACTCACATATCACAGTACAAATAATTATATGAGAGTATACCACTACAGAAGTACCTTGGGCTTTACACTCAACAAGATGTTGATTAAT
>JAGKTI010022402.1:0-15274 GCA_018397915.1 Birgus latro | reverse complement strand
CACTCACTCATTCACCCATCACACACTCACCCATCACATACTTACCCATCACTCACCCATCACTCACTCACCATCACTAACTCACTCATTAACGCACTGACGTCCACACTCACCAAGCCATAGACTCACCCATCCACCCATCACTCACTCACTCACTCATTTACTAACCCAGTCACTCACTCATTTACTACTCCAACCACTCACTCACTAACAGTCGCTCATCCGCTCACTCACTCATTAACTCTATCACGCACTCACTCACTCACTCACGCACTCTCATTAATCCGATCCCTCAATGAGTCATTCCTCCAATCACTGTCGCACTCACTCACTATCTCACTCCCTCGGCCAGTTTGCCACCTACTCACTCAGAATCAGTCACTCATTCATTTAACATCCGATCCACCCAACCACCAAACTATCTTTCCATCCACCCACCCAGCCGAGCACTCATTCACTCTAATTCATTCACTCAGTCACTCACTCACTCTCTCGCTTACTCATCTATTCTCACTTTATCTTCCACCTAACCACGCATATATCTCTCGCTCTCTACTCACCAACCCAACCACTTACAACTACTTACTCGCACATTCACCCTGCCAATTAGCTACCCTCCCATCGACTAACACACCCAAAGACTATTAGCTCGGTCAGTTGCTCAGTTTCTCACACAATTCTCAGTCATCCACTCACCCACCCGTAGTCGCTTACTCACAAAGAAACCCACCCACTCATTAATCTACACCCACTTATTGTATAGCTTCCACCTACATCCACTCACGCCTCCACACCCTCCCACCTCCTAATCCACACAGCCACCCGTGTTATCTTAGTCACCCATTTTATCCCTCCCTTACTCACCTATACACACGCCTCCTTAACCCTCTCAACCCCTCACTCACCCACCGACTCACTCACCCACCCTCTCACCCAGTCCTTCCACCCTCCAACTCCCCCAGTCCTTCCACCCTCCAACTTCCCCACCCACTCACTGTCTTACCTTTTTCTCTCACCTAACCACCGACCAATACACCCACTCGTTCACTTACTCGTTCCCTCACTAAGTTACTCACTCACACTCATGTAGTCACTCAGTAGCACATTCATTCACGCTCTCATTCACTCCTACTCACTTCCTCACCCACCCACCTGTACAGTAGCTTACTCACTCACTCACTCATTCCCTCACCCACCCATTAGCCCATCCATTCACTCGCTCACTCACTCACGCAACCATTGTCGCATTCACCCTCTCACTTATAACTCATTCACTCAGTTCCTCACCCATGCTCTTGCACACAACTTCCCATTCCATCTTTTTCACTGTTTTTCCTTTTCCACTCACTCATTCACACAATCCCACTTTCACTGTCATAATGATACCCACCTGTTCATTTGCTTCACTGCAGACTCACATTACTCATACGCAGTCTCATACTCCAATCAGACGTTTATTGATTTCATCCGTTATCACCTCGCTCTCCCGCACTCTTCCTCTTTCCTTCGCAGTTCTCTTTCACACTTACGTTCACCCATTTCTCATCTATTTATACGCAGTTCCAGACTTCGCTCAAAATAATATTAATTCATTTTTATTAGTTATTTCCTCACACTGTCTCACACTCTCCCTCCCTCCCTCACGGCGCACTCCTACCGTCACCCACACGGTAATTTTTAGTTTCTCAGCTACCTTCTTTTATTCTCGCATTTTCTGTCAATTACTCACCCTCACATCCATCATTAAGTTCCCTTCATTACTATATTCCTCTCAGCGCCGTCAATTAGTCATGCTCTGTTATTCAAATCCTCAACTCACTCTCTGACTCTCCAGTAGTGGTGATACTCGTACGTAGTTTTCAAATCACACTCATTGTCACTCAGTCATTTTGCACCAAAGCTCAGATATTCCTTCATATTCATTTTCTCATACTAAACTTTACTTGTTGACTCAAAGTTACTTACACACTCATTTTACTAGCTGATCCTTGTTTTCATTCACACACACACACACACACACACACACACACACACACCAAATTAGTACCTTTGCTTTATATAAAATTCACTTGGCCTATGTATAAATATGGAATGTAACTCAGTTACTTCTGCTGCTAACTAGCACAAAATTCGTTTAAGAAAATGTGTCATTCTGTCCCTGAGTTCATAAATCCCAAGACAGTTATTCAATTATGAAGCTGTTTTGTCCATGAAGGGTTCTCGTAGTTGGGTTCCCTGCTTGTGTACCTAGGTCAGGTAGCTCCTGGTTAGCCACATCATGCTGTTGCCTTGTATCCTAGTATAGTGAGTAAGTAACACATTGAAGTGTGAAATTAGGGAAGTGAGTGAGTGAAAGTTCGGCACAAAGAGTGAAGAGGAGTCTGAGAGAGAGAGGGTGAGTGTAATAAAAAGTGAACGTAACTGAGAGTGACTGCTAGAGGATAGGCAAGGGCGAGTACATAACTCCGAGGGGGTGAGTAAGGTGTGAAAATAAGACTGAGTGTGGAGAGTTAATGTGGGAGACCTAATGTTAATGTGGATTAGAAAAATAAGGACTGAGTTTGTGGGTAAATAAGAGCTTCAAAATATATGAGAGAAAGAACCTGCTCATCGGTTAGAGAAAGTTAAAAAGCAGAATTGAGAGAGTTCAATATGTCATTTTGTGCCTGACTCCGGCCACAAACTTGATAGTCCGTTCCCTGAAGTCCACCCGTCCTTTTGCGTGGCTCACACAACATGACGGTCACCTCTTGCCTATTAGCTACCGCCACGTTGATTACATGGCATGGATGTAAAATTTGTCATCAGAATATTCTCTGACCCAGACAGGGATCGAACTCACGTCTTGTCAGACAGTGCGGTGGTGAGACTGTATTGTTGTGAATGAAAGTAACGTTAGAATAAGAGAGATTGACCAGGAATGACAGAGAGTGTGGTTGTGTGAGAAAGAATCAGTGAGTGAGATAGTGAGAGAGGCTGAACACATTTTTATCCCATATTACTGGACTTCCATGCTTAAGAACATGTGACCTCGAGCTATCGACCTCATATTTAAAACTTAAGTAGAAAGAAGGTTACCCTATAACTCTTGAGCAATGAAGCTGAACCTTATCTCGCCTCTGTCATTACTGATTTCCCTTTATAATGTGGGATTTAGGCTGATCGAGTCCACTACTGTAGTAGTAGGTCTTACTGAAGTGACCATGAAAACCTGGTGGCATTCCTACACCTTCCCTCTCTGTCTTATGAACAGGGTCATGAAACCTTATAATACTTCGACCGTTTCTCCCCAGATCATTTCGGTATTACTAAAAATCCATTCAAAAATTGATCAATGTTGATGATTTTTAGATGCGGGAGTATCTTTAGAAACATCTCTATCTGTCTGTCTCATTAACGATATTTCGTACATGAGGTGCTTCGCTCCCATGGATTTTGGTGATTTTAGCGAAGCCACACACAACACCACAACATGCCACACCAAACAAGATCACACTCCCACATCACACCACACCAAGGGCGTTAAACGAGGAGACCAGAGGCTCCCATATCTAATACTGTGTACTTGTCCAAGAGTAGTAAGAGTTGGCTGGCGCGGCCAAGGTATTGCAAGAGGAAAATTAATTATTTCTAGTATCGCTGGCATTTCTAAATATACATGCTTTCAAGATTTTATTCTACTATGGCCACCTGTAAACAGTTCGTCTGATAACATATTCGGACAATAGGCTGACAGTCTGGATAACACAACCAACAATTTTCTGTTGTTACCTGTACGAACATCCATGTCAAGTCAACTGAAGCTTCTGATCTTTACATTGCCTCAGACTATTGTTCCATCAAGTCATTTTCTCTCTATATATTCAACATGCCAACATTATGCCATCAGTTCTCATACTTTTGACATCTTTGCAACTATAAATGTGTTTTCTATTTTTCCCATTGATGATGTAAATATTACCTCTTCTCAGTCGGAAGTAATTAACTTAAGCAATTCTGACTTTGTGAGTGTTCAGATGCCTCAATTCCTTCATCACTCTTGCTTGAGCCCTCATTTTGCATATCTTTCTACTGGATTCATCTTAGTAGGAATCTTGATCATAGTGGTTTTTGTTCATTGCTGTGTTAAAAGTATGAAAAAAAAAACTCCATGAAATTAGGGTAGAAAACAAACACATGAGATCATGAAAAACAGTGAATCGTGCTAAATCTGGAAGTGATGTGAAGAATACAGTCTGATCCTGAACTTG
Source organism: Birgus latro (assembly GCA_018397915.1). Lineage (NCBI taxonomy): Eukaryota > Metazoa > Arthropoda > Malacostraca > Decapoda > Coenobitidae > Birgus > Birgus latro. Next base: position 11,024 of record JAGKTI010022402.1, on the reverse strand, counting down.
AGGAAATCTGAGTGGGAACTTTACAGCCTGCTCCACACTGCCCAGAGCCAATCACAAACAGCACCATCATCAGCACCACCTTTACCCACTCAGTGTTGGTTGTGTTCAGAATTGTGGACGTCTATCGTAGTTATTTCAGTGGTGCATTGAAAATCCCTGAGGAGCTTGCTTAAATTTGACAAAAAGCTGGAAGAGACTCAATGCATCCTGAATATATTGATTTCCTTATTATCTAATTATTACTGGATCTTACTCTCTCACGAAGACATTGAAAAATCGTGTATAACAAGTTATTATATTAAAGTAGTTTTGTTATTTATCACTATCATTATAACCGTCATATTATAAACTGCTCTCCTTACCATTCTCTTTCTGTGTACACACTAATTACATCCCTTTTATTTTTTAGTTTGAATTCCACATGGACTCCTATAATTTAATTTACACATTTCTTTATTAACTAGTACACTGTTATCATTAGTGTAGTGGCCACCCATTATTAATATTATACCACATTTTTATTATTCACGTATATTATCAATATTATTTTAATATTTTGATTATCCTTTAATAACCTGGGTTTCTATAATATGTCGGGAGACATGTTGTTTGTCAGGAGGGAGAGCTGTAATATGTATGATGGTGAATATATATCTACTGTAGATGTATAGCTATTGTATTATCTAGTTCTTGAGCTACCTCCTACTGCCAATGTGCTGCTTAGTGCTGATAGAGTTCCTGTCACAAATGTCCAGCGTAATGCTGAGATAGTTCCTATTGCAAGTGTGCTACATAGTGCTGAGAAGGTTCCTGTTGTGTAGAGACCAGAGTATTAACTCAGCGTAGCGTTCCTGGCACCTGTTACACGTGATTACACCTTGACTCTCTCCCACTGGAAAGAAACTAGACACCATAGGAGTAGGGCGTATCTGATTCCAATAAACTATCAAGACGTCGTTGGAGGTGATTTACAACCTAATGTGTGTGTGTGTGCGTGTGTGTCATCATTCAACTTCAACTACACCAACCTGGCAGAGAGACTACCTAATAGAGAGGGGATGATTTGCTGAAATAATACCATACTTTATTCCTTCGCAGAGAAAATATTCTGTATGACTTGAAAAAAAAATTGTGGTATATGGAATGTGCCATACCAAGATCTCTTCACTAAAAGATTATATAAGAATAACTGCCAAAGCACACACACACAGAAAAAAAAATATTGCTATTTAGGATTAAAACACCATGAGGATATCTTGTGAATGTATCTTGTAGGTATCTGGGATCTGAGCTGTGGAAAAAAAAAATGTTGGAATTAGAAAATTATCTATGACAGAATAGGAAATTCTGCACAGAGATGCGTGGCAAAAAATTAGAAATGTGAGTGTTGTTCATGAATAACTTTTAAAAAACTGTTGTTGGTTCTATACTGACATATTGCAGTAAAGGTTGGGCATGGAACAATGTAGAGGGGTCAGAAGTAAAGTGTGTGTAGATGACATACTGTATATGAAAGCTTCGTCAGGACTTGTAAGACTGAAACAAAATGGAAAATGCCTATTTCATGGATGTTTAAATGTGACTAAGAGAGAAAAAAGAAAGAATTGTGAAGTGGATGAATGGTAAAAATAAAAATATATTGAGATGGTATGACAATGTCAGATGAATGATCAATGTGTCAACATGGATATCAAAATTAGCAAAGTACGTACGAGCAAGGGCGAAGCCGTCTCGACTCGCGAGCGAGTCTCTCGTCAAGTGGTGGCATTTTCACGCATGAACGGCCAGCCCAGTCCCGGCCAGACCGTAACGCTTTTGACAAACTTACATCGCAGCACCCACAGGACCGATTACTACGTGGTTTACACCAGATAATAGCCCAATACGTCAAGATTTGTTTTTGACAGGTTTCATCACACCCAAACAAAGCAGGTTGCACGTGACACACGCCAAGTGCAGCATGTCGAAAATCTTCAAAAGGGGGCCATAGGCCAGACAGTTTGTCGAAATGGCATGAAACTTTGTAGGCTGATAGCCATCAAAATACTCTTGGCATCCTCAGGGTGTAAGGCGATATTTCAATGCTTTAGGATTCAAATGCCTTCACTTGTACCTCACTGAAAAAGGCATTATACTAGTACAGTATTTACAGCGATTCGGGTAAAGTTGGGCCTCCCACGTATGCATTATTTTAGGTCACTATGATATCCATACTTGAAAACTCCACTGAGGAGCAAAATAATCCTTTAAAATCCATAAGGACTGTTGAAACATTTTTGTTAACAACACGGGGATCACGGCATCAGCCATAGGGTGAGATTCAATAAATCTTACCCCATGTGGCTGCTTCACTGTATGTACATTTCTACAAGGGTAGAATTGCTCTGGGACCTGCAGCGGGTTTCTTTTTTAGTAGTGTTTGCTGTATATAAGGACCACTTTTATGTCTCAATGAGCTTAAATGAGGAACTATTACTAATGCTGATGCTAGATGGCTCTACCACAGACGTCAGCTGACAGAAAATTTAGATTTTTCATGTCAAATAACCATATAGGGGATCACTTTTGTGTCTCAATAGGTTTAAATTAAGCACTTTTACTAAACTTGTCGCTAGATGGCGCCACCTCAGATGTCAGCTGATGGCAGATTTGGATTCTCCATGTCAAATTACATTATGTGGTACCGTTTGTATGTCTCCAAAGGGCCTCCTTTTTAACCTGAGGAATCCCATCGACATATGGGTATGTCGCAACATTTTGTCACAGCTACACCCATCGACGTATGGGTACGTCGCGCAATTGCAAGGGTCATAATTTGCACAATTTTCAAGTTTCATGGGTGATTTTTGGTAGGCATATGTGGGAGACGTTCCTCTACCTGCTGTCAAGCGGGGATACTGCCTGGCCCAACCTGACCCTCCCTCTCCCCATCCCACCCACACTGGGCAATTCACTTGTTAGCAGTAACCTGGCCAGTAAAGGTCTCTCCAGTGAAGAAATTCAGGGTGAAAGTGATTCCTGAGATGGAGGACAAAGAAATAAAGAAGCTAGAGCAAGAAACAAACAAAAGCGATGAGGTAGTAATGTCATAAAGGAATGTGCCATATGTGGATGGTGTTTGGTGACTGAACAATGCTTCTATTGCCTATATAAATGTGTGAAAACCAATATAGTCTTGTACTACACATAAATTCATACCAAATACATAAATAAATACATAATTTAAAGTGGCTTGAATTAGTTAACCCTTCCATAGTTCGTTTTGTTTAGCCAGGTACCCTGAGAAAAAGGGAAAACATAAGGCTGACTCATCACCTGTAGCACCATTTATAGCCTCAGGAGGGCAATTTCTTTACGAATTTTCGATGTTTCTCACCAAAAGCGAAGGTTTGAGCAAAAAAAAAAAAAAACGAAAATGCTCGGGACTGGGGGGTATCGGAGGTTGGAAATTGGTTGGGACATGACGAGTTAACAATCCGCCAGCCACTCTTTAACCTGCTGGCTATTGTTGCAGGTAAAAATAACCTTATGATATGCATGTTGTCAGAGGAATGAAATATAGCTACCAAGGATATATTATTAACACAAATAATAACATAACTCCTACTGTTTTATTGACATGGAATGGCGATGCTTGGGACAACATGCTCACAGACCAAAACATGTGTGCTGGCCTCACATGACTGCAGGAGGCGGTATCTTCGTCGAGGTAAGGGATGCAGGAATGTCCACGGCATATACAGTATAACGTGTTTAACCCGAGGAATCCCATCGACGTATGAGTATGTCGCAACATTTTGTCACAGCTACACCCATTGACGTATGGGTACGTCGCGCAATTGCAAGGGTCATAATTTGCACAATTTTCAAGTTTCATGGGAGATTTTTGGTAGGCATTTGTGGGAGACCTTCGTCTACCTGCTGTCAAGCAGGGATACTGCCTTGCCCAACCTAACCCCCCCCCTCACCCCCACACTGGGCAATCCACCTGTTAGCAGTAAGCTGGCCAGTAAAGGCATGTTGTCCCACGGTCTCTCCAATGACGAAATTCAGGGTGAAAGTGATTCCTGAGGTGGAGGACAAAGAAATAAAGAAGCTAGAGCAAGAAACAAACAGAAGTGATGAGGTGATAATGTCATAAAGGAAGGTGCCATATGTGAATGTTTGGTGACTGAGCAATGCTTCTAGTTTTTTTTTTTTTTAATGCAAGGAAGAAGGAACCAAAGGCCACAGGCCTGCATACTGTTCCTTCCAAGAAAAAGCAAAAGCAATACAAAAGAGAGCCAAATTCAAGATCCATTCATTTCGAGATGCCTGGACATACTGTGTTTGAAAGACTGGAGATCATAGGAAGTAGGGAATACAGACAGAGGAAGACAGTTCCAGAGTTGACCAGTTGCATAAATGAAGGACTGGGAGTAACGGTTAACTCTTGCATTAGAGAGTTGGACAGAAAAGGGATGAGAGTTTGTTGCTAGACGGGTACTACGTGCCCGTCGTAGAGGTGGAGGGATGCAAGCAGACAGTTCAGAGGAACAGTGACCATTGAAGTAGTGATAGAAGAGAGATAAAGATGCAACAGTGCAGCGAAGAGACAAAGGTTGAAGGGAATCAGTAAGAGGAGGAGAGTTAATGAGATGAAAAGCCTTTGCCTCCACCCTATTGAGAAGAGCTGCATTAGGGGAGCCTCACCACACATGAGAGTTGTACTCCATACACGGGCGAATAAAACCCGTGTACAATGTCAACAACTGTGCAGGGGTAAGGAAAGTTCGGAATCGGCTTAGCACACCTAATCTCTTGGAAGCAGATTTCACAAGAGATGTAATATGTTCTTTCTAAGACAAATCCCGAGAGAATGAAACCTCAAGCATGTTCAAGGATGATGCAGGACTGAACTGAACATTATTAAACATTAGTGGGCAATCCTGAAGAAGATTTTGTCGGGTTGATTGTAAGAACTGAGTTTTTGATGCATTAAAAATAACAAGATTTTTTTTACCCCAATCAGAGATACTAGCCAAGTCAGACATTAGGTGTGCCATAGCCTCAGCCCTTTTTTGTTGAAGTAACTGCTGAGATGGACGTAGCGGAAACCGAATAGAAAGGTGAAGGGTGGAATCATCAGCATAATGAGTGGATAGGGTTAGGTGTACAGCTTAGAAGGTCATTGATGAATAAAAGGAAGAGAGTTCATGATAGGACAGAGCCCTGAGGAACACCACTGTTGATAGGTCTAGGAGAAGAACGATGGCCATCTACAACAGCGGCTATAGAACGACCAGAAAGGAAGCTAGAGATGAAGGCACAGATAGAAGGATAGAAACCATAGGAGGGCAGTTTGGAAATTAAAGATTTATGCCAGACTCGATCGAAAGCCTTTGAGATGTCAAGTGTAATGGCAAAGCTTTCGCCAAAGTCCTGAAAGGAGGATGACCAGGAGTCTGAAAGGTAAGTGAGAAGATCGCCAGTGGAGCGTCCCTGACGGAACCCATACTGACGATCAGAAAGAAGGTTGTGACAGGAAAGATGCTTTAAAATGCCTATATAAATGTGTTAAAACCAAAATAGTCTCTTACTACACATAAATTCGTACCAAATACATAAATAAATACGTAATAGAAAGTGGCTTGACTTAGTTAACCCTTCCATAGTTCGTTTTCTTTAGCCAGGTACCCTGAAAAAGAAGGAAAATGTAATGTTGCATGACACCTGTATCAACAGTTTTAAGCATAGGATCGCGATTTCTCTATGAATTTTCGATGTTTCTCACCAAAAGCGAAGGTTTGAGCCAATAAAAAAAAAAAAAAAATGCTCGGGATTTTGTGGTATCGTAGGTTGGAAATCGGTCCTGACGTGACGGGTTAAAAGGAGTGGATGTAAGGACCGCGATTTTGGGATGAAGAGCACGCTGTTCATGCTCAACCAAGAAGTGCCCGGGCCTTATCACTGCAGTTCATAATAACCAGAATATTGTGCAAACTGTTGGGAACATGCCCTAAAATAACAGTGATTTAGTTAACTCGTAGATCTCATGTTACCTTGCCGGGGAATCACAAAACTAATGCAAAATTTAAACGAAAATGGTATTCAGTCTCATAATATATCCAAAAGGAAAAACTCTCTGAAAACAGACTTTATTTTGACAATTAGAAACACCCAAATTTATGTAAGCAAGAATACAGAAGACAGGATTTTGGTCTACTGTATATAAGTCCGTTTTTTTTTTTTTTTTAATAAAAGACGCAAACAATTAAACACAAGGATTGTTCTGGGAAATGTTTAATAACAAGAAAGGAGTGATAAAATTATTTTGACACAATATGTGAATGTGGATATGAGGTCTTAGGCAGTGGCTATTAATTAAAGATAAATTTTCTGCTCATGAGTATAAACAACAATACCTGGAGTTAAATAGATCAACACCAAAATTACAGATAAAAATGAACTAATAACATGGCAGTACATAAAATACAATAATAGTGGGAAGCTCAGTGAAATTAAAAGTTTTACGTTTAACTGTTATATAATATAATTTTCACTTTTTTTGCTAATAAAATTGTAATATTTCCGAAAGTAGAATAAGAGTGTGTCTTTGTTTCTGCTCTTCTACTTTGCCCTAGTTTTTGTGCAACAGAGTTTTGCTTCGATATCTGATATATCTTACATCCGATGTCGTGGTTTTTTTAAGGAGGAGAAACATGGACAAACTCCTAGTTTAACGGACTTTAAAAATATGTTGACCGTCAGTATGAAGATAAGTATATGAATTATGAAGAATAAACATTTGTCTATTCTTCAAAATGTCATTCCAGACCCTACGTATTTTGTGCATGATCTCTCATCTTTTGACACCAAATACATTGTTATGAATAGCCAACACCTTCAGTATACTGCCATTTTTTTCCTCCGTAAATAATTATGCTCACCAGGCAAAAGAACCATACTGATAAGGTTTACAAGCAATCTCCTTTAACTCTTCCAGTTTCAAAGGTCTTTCTACGCTGGATAAAAGTGCTTGTTGGCAGTAATAAAATAAGGACCACAGTAATGAGGGTGTTAACTGGCCAAGTGAAACATGCACTATACTCGTAAATGCAGCTGAGAATGTGTGGTCCAAGCTGACTAGAGCTGGGGTATAGGGTATGAATGGACCCTTGGCGTAAATGACGATTTTCCAAAAGAAGTTTGGAATGCCGACGCACGCCTTCCCAGCTATTAGTAGTGGCTTGTGGGATTAATGCTAGAGAAGCTAGATGTAGTTATCACGGAATATGAGAATTGGAATAAACTTTAGACCACTATCATCTAAATTGGCACTCACTGTTCGTATCCACCAAAGATTTTACTGTATTTGCAACAGCTGTTTATGCAGTACTAATAAACTCGTGTAGTTACTGGTTATAATGTTTATAATTCAGGTCATCATGTATCCCGGAGATTCATATCGCATGAGATTACTTGTTCTTAGCTTCATCCTGTTTTCTTATGGCCAGTTTAGACTGTATACGCACCAGATATGACAAAAAGGGAATTATTAACAACTCTGATATGCTTAGACATATCTGTAGTCTGAACCTTTCCATGCCAGTATATATTTTTTACCTTAATGAATAAAATATGTAGATATTACCTTTACTACTTCATTGTGTAGATTAATACTTACTTTATAATTGTTTTTAACATTAGAATTTTTCATACAGATTTATGTGCTAAGATACTAATAATGTATTCACCTTGATAGACATAGCAGTGTCGTTTCAGGTGTATACTCGTATGACTGTTTTTAGTGTCATTTCTCTTAAACAAATAATTAATCTCTGCAAAGTGTCATGTAAGAAAACCGTATAACTCAGAAAAAACAATAGTTAAATGAAATGTGTATATTTCGAAAAATGTGCCTTCGCTACCGTATGGTTGGAGTTGCCACCTTCACTGCAAACTACCACATGGTCAGTGCTCACCTTATGCTTGGTGCAGTCACCTTCACCACAAACTACCATATGGTTTGTGTTCACTTTATGCTTGGTTTTGCCATCTTCACCACAAACTGTCATGTGGTCTGTACTCTCATGAGTTGGGAATTATTACCTTCACCACAAACTACCATATGTTTTTTGCGCGCGAGTGTTAGGTGATGCCATTTTCATCACAGAAGCCTGCATCACCACTACCATCTGGTTTGTACTACTTCGGTGTTATCATATTCACCATACACCTATGTCATCATTGCGTCTGTCTGCCTTTTCTCTTATCCAGAAATATTCAGTGCACATTTTAACTTTCACATTATTATTTATAGTATCTTGCAACAACCTGTCTCTGTGTATTTGCCTTACTTTTCTCTCATTCATTCACAGCCATTATTGAAGTCAAGGGCTAATCTTTCATACAGATAAATTACATAAAGCTTTGGGATACGAGAAAATGATAGTGGGCTATCGGACATTCTTAGGACAACCTTTTAGAGTACTGGGCCAATTAAATTTACCAGACGGTGTTGTTTATGTCCAGCAACAAATGCCAGTTGATAAATATAATGGGGTTTCCCCTTTGTATTTCTAGTGCAGTAATTAAGGAATACTTAAATCGTAACAGAAGGAATACACAGTGATGAGAATATGGTTAGCAAGGAAGCCTTCCATGGTTTAAGCCTTTAAACTTATACTGTATATTAATCGCCGCTATTCTTCACTATACGACTGAGCTTTTCTTTGTGCTACTATTGGGTCAGTATAGTGCAGGTATGGCCTTCACTTCTCTTAATGACCACCATTATTGTCAGTATCTGAGCCATTAATTTTTATCAATATATTAGCAACCGTGGCTCAGTAGGTTAGAGCGCTCCGCTCTGACCGATGGGTTGTAAGTTTTAGTCCACCTAAGGGTCACTGGCAAACATCAGGAAATGCATCCGGTCATAAGTGCTACATGCTCTAAGCCCAAGTCCTCTTCCCGGGGGGAACGCCTTAGCCCTTATCGTAAAAAGGGGAAACGGCAGAAAACTCTTTAAAAAAATGGCTCTATCCTATGGTTGCAATATTTAAAGTTGTTTATACCTTGGTATGAATTTACAGGCATAAATGACATGGTAATTCACACTTTCTGGCATCAAAACTATTCCACAAACAAAAATAAGCATCAAGGCATGAATTATTTGTTAATAAAGAATTCCACCAATTAGAACGTGGGCTTTTATGCGCATAATGGAATGAAAATGTTTTATTGTAAGTGTCGGTTTGCACACTCCGAAATTGGTTGGTCATTCTAGTGTATATCTGTGTGTCATGTTTTACAGGTCATGAAGACAACTGATCCGTAGGGATGGTGAACAACAGTTATAATACTGGACAAGCGACCGACTCTCACAAGTGCTTCACGCATGGGCAAAGATGTAGATCATTTTCCGGAGTACATGGTGAGAAGTGCATGTAGAAACTACATGCACTACCTCCGCAAGCTGCGGCCAAATGGAATAACATGGAAAGGCAGATTTCTGTGTACTCTTTAACGTCACGCACCCTGATGGGACTGAGTCCAGGCCACGTAAAACTGGTAGACACGAACGTTACTCAGTCGACCTCCAGAGGCGGTAACTGAGAAAAAATTATCACTCCCAGATAATCAGGGAGAAATACAATTGCTTGGGTACACTTTGTGCGCGTGTGTATACAAGTATGTGAAAATGCATCCGTGTGTGCCCCTATACGTGTGATCGTGCATGCACGTATGGACTACTGACAGTCACAGGAAATTGCTTGGCCTACTGCCACAAAATCGAGGAAATGGACAAAATGGACCCTACTCCAAAATATATCTGTGCACACAACAAGAAAATTAATGATTTAAGACAGAAAACTGACGTGTGGCAGAGGTACGGCCATAATGAGGGATGGTCTGGCGGTGTCACATCTTATTACTCACGCATAAATTATGTGGTGGAGATGTGGACAGATAAAGGGTGGTTTTGCACTGTCACATGCCCTCACTCACTCATATGCGGTAGAGATGTGGCCAGACAAGAGGGTAGTTTGGCACTAACATATCTCCTCACTCACACATATACTTATATGAAACTCTTGCAATCTTTCATCTACATAGACAAACATTTTTGATATGTGAAGTAATTTGGACAGACCAACATACAGTCCAAGAGTTTATGGCGTCAGGATCACAGTCCACGACGTGGAGAGCAGTTGGTAGTATCACCCTGACTGATACATGATGTCACAGGCTGCTGGACGACTGGTCTTGATTACTGCCGGAGCATATTTTTATGGCTTTAGTGAAGATGTGGAAATAATTAGTAGATTTATGGTCAGTAAATGTCAGTGTGCTAAATATTGGTTACTTTACCATAAACTTCAAATGAAGTTATCTTTCTGTGGAATAAAGTTTTACTGTTTATAGCGTGATGCTATAAAACAATAACAAAAGAAAATTATTTTCACACTCGTCATAGCTACATTTGTCGACCAGGAAATGAAATTTTACTCGAAACTGGAGTTCATTCAGGCATAGGAACTCGTACCACCAACAGAATCACCTGACTCAGAAAGACCTACAGTGTCACCACACCAAACACGGAGGCGCTGGCTAGTGAGATACTTCTTTTATGAGTGACTGTACGATGGATCACAAAAGTATCGGTGCACAATATGCGTGAAACATTTGGGACCACAGAAGGAAGGTCACTGAAATATAAGTGTCCGACCTACCACACATTGGTAGCCCTAATGTCGGGAGGTGCCATTTGTCCGCAACAAGCAATATCCTCTTGCAAACAAAAAGCAAAAGGCACTGTATGTTTATATAAACAGATATTGTTCATACACATTGAGACGTTTGGTAAACATCAGCAGTTATTCGAATGTTTTCGGTAGGCATCGGACCCCCTGTGCACCGAGACTTCTGTGACTCATAGCACCTGGCGGCTTCCCTGCGTGGTTATAAAAACTTCCCTCAACTCCATCCCTATCCTAAGCAAGGAGATAGTGACCAGTCCACTGGGTTCATTTTTTCAG
>JAGKTI010022400.1:0-15275 GCA_018397915.1 Birgus latro | reverse complement strand
CCTGAATTTCCTTATAATGAACTGGTCTTGCAGAAATTGATGTAAAAGGCCAGATTTGACTTGACGTAGCAATAATGAACCCGACTGAACTCAACTGGATGTAAATGGATATAACTGATTCAGAATGAATTTCGTTGGTCCGACTGGCCATGAATGATTTTGGACTCCTGTGGCTGAACCGGACTGAATTTACTGATAACGAACCTGAATAAAATTTATTAGGACACAGTGTCCCTGAACTGACATTAGTGGATCCAAGTTGACCTTATTTGCCGTAAAATTGGAGAAATAAAACTTGAGACATCTAACTTGGCCGAACATGGCAGATACGGCCAAAATTGCCACAGTTTCCGACGACGCCTGATAAGAACACTGGATTAATTTGTGGCTAATAATTTCACACGGGAAAATCATTGGCCATTCATGCAGTTGTTGTGGATGTTATTACATTTGACTTTTGTCCTGTGGCTGCTGTTCTGATGGTTATGGCAGCTGACAGTTCTGCCAACTGATGGTTATGGCGGCTGAATGATATAATGGATGACAGTTATGGTGGCTGACAGTTCTGCCAGCTGATCGTTATGGCGGCTTATTCTCTCTCTCTCTCTGGCTACATCTACGATCCATTTACCCCTGCTGTCAGGGCGGGGCACAACATCTCATTATAGTTCCATACATCCGCCAGAGGTAGAATCAGCCCTACACCCTCCCTATATACTGTATTCTATCTCTATAGCATTCCTGTCCAACCCTCACTTGTCTGTTGTCTGTGTGTGTGTGCTGAAAGTCGTGACTGCATGCAGATGTAAATGTTCAGAGGGATATTTCTCACATATATAGTCACAAATATAAGAATACGGTTTATACAGTGTATATATGGATGACACAATGCCATAAACACTGGAACTAACAGAAAGCAATACTCAGGCCTGGCAGGAATGATGGAAAAAGCACAAATAACCCCATCTCTACATTTTTGTTCATATAACTGCATACTCTCACGCATTTCATGGTTGAGTAATAGTTATAGCACAGTCATAGCGCTTTTATTTTTTAGTACAATTTTGCTGCACCATAATGGGACTTACTGGAGTATTATAAGACAAACGACATTTTTAGCAGCCTCATCTACTTTGGCAGCATCGTAAGCAGAAAGAAAAATGTACTTACGGGAGTGGGTGTGGCCCCTTGGCGTCACACCCAACTAAATCTCGAACCAGGTAGAGGTCAATTATTGTACTAAATTTCTCTTTTCAAAGGTATAATATCAAACAACAGCTGTGTATACTGGCGTTGCCCTCCCCGTCAAAAGTCACTCCCATGTGGGGGGTGAGGGAGTCTCAGCATGCCTTCGTACAGGGTGGCAGGGGGATTTGCCGCACTCTATGCCTTCCCCTGGCAATGGTGCAGAAAGCCTTGGACCTGGGTCTTGTCCCTGCCCTGGTCTCGAGCAAAATGGGCAGACTTGTAAGACTTTATGGAATGTCTGACGTATGAATGATGATAAGACTGGAAGTGTTGATTCAACGTTGTGAGGTATGATGTGATATGAGAGTGAAGTAAATGAGTGGGGTTGTGTGAAATGTTTAAGGTTTGGTATGTGCATTTGAGAGCAGAGTCAAGAAGGAGTTGCTTTGGTGGTGATCGATGAATGGCAGAGAGGAATGAAATAGTCAATCCTGTAAAGCAGGATGGTGTCATTCTCGGCGCCGTGGTTTATACCTTCGTGCTAGATTCAGCCAATGTATATAGAGTTTGGTATACAGAACGAAGTGAGGTTGTACACAGTATGGGCAAAGTCACCCTAACCGAGCCTACCTCCCTCCTTCAATCTAAACGCATCCACAGCTCATGCATCCATAAAGTATGAGAGAGGGCGGTACAGGGGAATACAACAGCAGACATAAAACCATCAACCACCCACCGACTCCCACCCAACCCCTTTTCCCTCGCCCCAGTCATTTTGTAGGGCTGAGAAGATACAATTGAAAAATGATAACTGTACATAGGGGCCCGAAAAACATGCAAGAACTTAGGATCCTACACAGACACATTCCCCCGAGTTGGCCTCAGTGCAGGAAGTGTAAGTCGTGGATCTGAGTCATCCACTTAAAGATGAGGAAGGCAGAGGACAGGACTCACGGCAGGAAAAGAGAAAATATGCGTGAGGAAATATAGTTTGTTGTCATACTCCCCGAATTTGATTTGTCTTAGTGGATTTTTTTTTCAGAATTATCCTTTAGACTACATATTTGTTCACTGTAACGTTTAGCTGAGTATATTAATGTCTAAAAATACATAAAGATAAACTTGTTTGTCATAGGATAATTTTTTCACAAAGCAGAATTGTTCTGTACATTTTCCTTTTGCTTGAGAAATCATTTTTTTTTTTTTTGGGGGGGGAAATTACAGTTATGCATTAACTAAATAAAACATCAAATACATTACCATCCAGTATGGCGGAGATTTATGGGTTGACATTATTGAAAAAAATGTTCTGCACTTTTTTTTTTGGCCACAACCGACTATATCCGACTATATATGATTAATATCTTGGTATGAGAGGAAATTATGAATCTACAGAACATAGCTTATGTAAATACAAAAGCGCATACAGAATGTTCATATGAAAATACTATTGTACCGAAAAATCCGGGTCATCTCTCTGGTGAATGTTTCTGTGCTGTTGGCGGCAACACCGCGGCATTTGGTTCTGGTTAATTGATTACCTCTCAGACCAGGAAGGGAATCTTGCTGCTAAAGGTATGGCTAGTGGAACAATGGAACTATTATTTTGCAATTGATGCCAAAGTGGTTTAATGGCGGTGCGAGTGAGTATAGGTCTGTCAGAGTTAATAACGTAACCATTAATCTATAATATTTCAGTCCCTGCCTTACGATTATATTCTGCTGTGAATTTGTGTACATTAATATCGTCATCATAATACCTATCATGATCGGGAAAACTCTAGTACTGTTTTCCACATAGCGCGGGACGTTTTGTCAGCAGAGAGTGAATATAAGAGCCTAAGAGTGTTAATTATGTTACCATGTTGACCTACTGAACTAATACGAAAGTTCCAAAGAGGTCATGGCGGGGCACAGCGGTAATAAAGGTGTGTGGACAGATGGCGCTTTGAGGGCTGGCCTTTCCAACAAAACTGGATTTCAGTTATTATACAATATATTCCGAATTTAATAAGTTCTTATTTGCCTGTACGTATGTGTTCTTCCTTTGCCTGTTACATAACTACAGCAGCTCGGTTCTTGGGTTAGACGTAAATCGTCATATTAACAGAGCACTGTCACACACGTCCGCCCAGATCCCCGCCCACACACACACACACACGCACACACACACACACACACACACACACTCTCAGTACCTTCATCACCATTCCTGCCACAATGACTTTTCCAAAATTTTCACATCATTGTTAGTGCTTCAGGTAGGCCTGTGTAAATCATCACTGCCACCACTAATACAGTGATCATTGACACTACAACAGTCAGACTCATCACTCACTGCCACCATAACGACCACCATTACCACCGCTACAGTCACAGTTCCCACAGTCACTGTAATCATATCCACTATCAAGACTACCACTAATCATTAACATTACCTCCAATGTTAATAAAACCACCGCTACTAAACCTACCATATCAATCACTACCACAAATACTACAGTCACCATCACTACCAGGAATACCACTATTACTAACACTACCTCGGATGTTGCTATAAACACCTTTACCGCACCTACCACATCCACCTTTACCACAAATACTATACTCACCATTACTACCAAGACTACCAGTATTACCAACATTACCTGATCCAGCACCACAACGAATACTATAGTCACATCACTACCAAGACTACCACTATTACCAACATTACCTGATCCAGCACCACAACGAATACTATAGTCACCATCACTACTACATCTATAGCCGTTAGTATCACCATCACAGCGAGCACCATCGTCAGTATCGCGATAACCACTATCATCATCATCAGCACAGCCGCCATTATCACCATCTCTACCTTAGTCACCACTAGAACAACTTTCACCATCACTACCAACGCCACCACTATCACCGTTTGTTTTCTAATTCCTTGTTATTCTTCTTGGCCTTACTCCCAGTCTGGGTTGGTTGGTATTGTGCACCTCCTCCACTGTCTGCCGTGTCCTCCATCCACTTGCCAGGTTATCTTGCTTCACATGCATCGTTCCATCTGAATCTTTGTTTCCATCGGGCCCTCTTTCCCCCGCCTATTGACTCCCTTCACGCCACTTTAACTGGTCACCCATTGTCCATTTTCACCATTATGTGCATACCAGAGTAACACCGCCTAGCCACGCCTCACTACTACTTGCCTTATACCATTTTTTGGGAGGTTTTCTGTTCATGAAATGTTAAATATCTGTTACAATAACATCATTGCCGCCCTAGCCACTATTATCTCTCACATTCTTCTCAGTGTCCACACTTCCAATTCCACGCTGTCTATAACTGATGTGATTTGTGAGAGAGACAAGTGGAGGTGAGTACAGCTGACGGACGACAACAGGACTAAGGATCACCCAAGGGCAGGTAAGTATTTTCAGGTTTCTAGTTAGGTTAGCTTAGATGGGGGGAGGGAATAACACATTTCGGCCATAACACTTAGTCAGTGATAAGAACTCTCAGTTAAGTCTGATAATGTAATAGTAGAGTTGCCAAAAATGTTGACCCTGCAGTGTTGACTGCTGCGGACTGTTCTCGCGGCAATGTGTTCTGTGTGGTTGGGGGAGCCGGGTTGGCTTGGTTGCCGCCTGTGCAATGTTGAGCATTTCTCAGAACTCAGGATGGCTGCCGCCGCCATCTTGAATATTCAACTTTTGATCTCGATGACATAGAGGGTCGTGTAATACCATTTTTTAGGGGTTTAAAGGGAGGGGGGTTGATATCTGGAGTTATTTTTTGGGTACGGGGTCAAATTGAAGGTCAGGTCAGCGGTCAAAGGTCAGATTTGCCGCCATCGTCAATTCTGAGAAATGCCCAACGTTGCACAGGTGGCAGCCAAGCTAATTTGGCTCTCCAAACTACACAGAACACATTTCCGTGATGGAAGTTGGCAGTAGTTAACACTGCAGGGTCTCATAAAGGAATTATAAGGGCGGCAACTCGACTATAAGGCACGGTAATGAACTTCAGTAAAGTCACTTCATCCGTCTAAGTTCAGAAGCTTCAGCTAAATTTTGTAATGTTAGGTTTGTTAGGTCAGAGTAGGCTGGGCAGCAGTAGTGGCAACACTGCCTGCACCCGGTGGACTAGGCCTGCCCTGACCTGACCCCTCCAGGCATGTCAGGTCAGGACAGGGACACCACTTGAATAAAAACGAGCCACGACGCTACCTCCTGGGTGGTTTGGAAACGCGTTCACACACACACACACACACACACACACACGTACCCCCAGTGTATATATATGCCCCCCCACTTTATACCTGTGCCCCCCATTGTATATGTACCCCCACTGTAATACCCCCACTGTATATCTATGCCCACCCCCACTGTAATATCCCCCCCTGTATATCCTCACTGCTAGATCTTAAAAGCGCTGAGTCAAGACCCTCTCCCACGATCAGGCTAGCAGATATCAGTCAGGCGCAGGCGTGCGCTCACGAGGGGAACACTGTGATGAACTGTCTTATAATAAACTCCTTAAATAGCTACTAAAGAACTGTGTTTCTCTAACCAAAGTGCAGTGCCTTACATTTGGTAGCAGCGGTGTGTCGAATCATCGTTCCTGATCGCCTCCCACGGTGTTTAGTGACACCAATAAATACTCACCAGTGACTCGCCAGTGCCATTCTCTAATCCGCCCCACCCACACACCTTGCTGTTCATTGGTCGAAAGTGTCACCACCGTCGACCTACGCACCTATCTCGCCAACTGTGCACCAGTTCTCAGCACCTGTTCAGTACTTGCCATATAGTGTCCCTTCCTCTCAAGGTGTCACCTCACCATCATCTGCCGTTCGCCCCAGCACCGCCCACTGCACCTACTCCCCACCAGCTCTGCAGTTACCCTGTGCGGCCCTATTCAGCAGCTGTCCCACCCTATTCACCCAGCAGGAGCCTCTTCACCCCCCTCCCCACCACATGTGCTATTGTGCTGAGTAGGCATATTCACGTACTGTCTCCCAACCACCGAGCCAGACCGCCTTCACTCAGCCTTATCTTAACTCTCTCAGGCCACCGACCCTCTTATTCACGTATTGACTCAAGACCAGCGAGCCAATTCACGTCCTTCAAGACACACCATACATACTCCCAGCCGGACTTTGACCTCGTATTCACAACCAGTCTCATCCACTACGAGCCACGCCATCACCCTTTGAGCATGGTTTTAACTCCAAGCAAGTTACCTCCACATTCACAACCAGTCTCATCTCCAGCGACCTGACCATCCCTTCATAAGCAGTGTCTTAACTTCAACTCCACAACCTACTCCACTTCATTCACACCTCCTCTATGTAACTATATTATAGTTTATCCTCCATCCACCCATTCTTGACTTTCCATAGAGATTATTCTCTGGATTTTCTCTACAGATTGCATATTATGTAAATATTCATCTCACTCCCCTCATTTCATACTTATCCTCACTGACAATATTTATAACTCATCTCACACTTTACCCTTTATGTATTAAACCCCACGCCCATTCATCTTCATCCATTCTCACTTCCATTGTTATTGTACATTCTCTCATCCTCATATTGTAAATATACACATATACCTACTCATCCTTCATCCTACATTTTATCACCACACTACATGTCGTACTTTGAATATACGGAACTTACTCCCACCGATCACAGCCAACAAACTGCACATGACCAAACAACAAACCCCGTGGACGATTCAGTGACTCACCTCCGCAGCGGCCGCTTATATCTGCGCCACACCTTAGCAACTCAGACTTCATTTCCCACCGACCCACATACTTTAAATCCAGATGCTATAAATCCAGATACCTCATACTCTTCCACTGATTCTACACAGCTTTCTTCTATCCCTGCTCCTTCAACTATCGTTACCTCTCCTGCCCCACTTCATCTCCCGTCCCCATTACATTTAACTACCACTACCTTCTCTCTCTCAATCACCTACTTCAGTAACTTCCGCACTTCCAACCATGGCTCAAACAACCCCCTCCCCCACAGTCCATCTATCTAGATGATGCCAACTGTCCCAAATTTACCGGCGAGGACTCGACTTGGTCAGTTTACGATTTCCTCAGGAAGGTAGAAACCGACATCCACAATCGGCGAATTACAGATGAACCCCTCAAAGTCTCTTATCTAATGGGTCGATTACACCAAGGCAAATCGGACGTCGGAGCCGCAATCCATGCAGGTCATTTCGATGACGTTAAAACCTTTGATGATTTCTGCAAGGAACTCATAAAGCTTTGTTGCCAGCATTCCAACGCCGCATCTCTCATTGGATTAACTAATCTCCTCACCCAGATGGAGGAGGATATGACAGTCCCAACACAAAATGCCAAACTACACGATCTCTGGCAGCTACCCTATTCAGTCCCTTATCCCTGAGGTCACACTCAATGACCTCATCCCAGGTCTTTTTCGGTCTGCTTCTTGCAACCCTACTCCTAACATCAACACTTCTCACTTTCTGCACCCAATTATCATCCCCCATCCTCTCCACATACCAGATCACCTCAATCTACCACTCCTCATCACAACACCAGTACACTTCAGTCCCATCCTACCTCTCAACTCTTCCATCGTAAACCTAGTCCTCCCAGGCCGCGTGCTCAAGGACGCACTGCACATCCACCAAATTATTGTAATTTCTGTACACTTGAACCAGCGAATATCCTCTTCTTTTAATGTCCAGGTCTCACTATGTGCCTGCAGAAATGGATGAAAATGATTGTGCTCTGGTGGAAACTTGTGCGGGGAGGGGTTGGCGATAGTCAATACCCTCTTTAGGCACAAAATGATCCACAGGTATACGTAACGAGTGATGAGAAGGGTGGGTGGTGAACTGAGTGAATAGAGGGCAATGACTGATTATATGTGTGTGGATGAGAGAATGAGAAGATATGTACTGGATGCAAAAGCATAAGGAGGTTGGGAGCGTGGACTTTTCTGAACACCACCTGGTTGTGGCGAAATTGAAGGTACAAATGCGATGGACGAATAGAAGGAGTGTAGGGCAGGAAGAAGTAGTTCAGAGAAGGAGCGTAAAAAGGTTGAACGAAGATGAAAAAAAGGCAGCATATAAGAGAGGAGTGGAGGAGCGATTGGGTTGATATGATTTGGAGCAGATGGGGAAGTGGAAGGTGTGTGCAAGATATTCACAGAGGAAATCTGTGCAGCATGAGAGGTGGTGTGTGGGGTGAATTGAAGACAAAAGAGGGTGCCAAGAACAGCATGGTGGAATGAAGAAGTGAGACGAGCTGTGGCGCAAAAGTAGAAAGCATATAGCGAGTGGATGGGAAGCAGAGGCATGGAGGAAGTCAAGAGATGGAAAAGTGTTATATGTCGAGAGGAAGAAGAGAGTGGATGAGGAATCTGGAAGGAATTTGAGTGTAAAGTGGAAGGAATGTATGAAAATGTTGTGCAAGGAGATAAAAATGAGTTAAGACGGTGATATAGAAGGCAGTAAGGGAGTGAAAGATAAAAATAGTAGATTGACAATGGAAAAGAGATAAAAAGTGAACAGATGGAGAGAACACTTTAAAGAATTATGGTATTAAACACAAAGAATGAAAGTGATGCGGGAATAAGTGGATTGGGAATGGCAAGGAGAAGGAGGGAGATGAGAAGGGAGGAAGAGATCAGTAGGATGAAAGTGGTGGAAACAATGCAGAAAGTCAAAATGGGGAAAGCCCCAGGAATTGCTGGAGCTTGTTGTGAAATGATGAAGTATGGGGAAGAGACAGTAGTAGAATGGATATGAAAGATGTGCAGATTGGCCTGGGAGGAAGGTAGAGTCCCGAAGAATTGGAAGTCAGGCATAATTATTCCCCTGTACAATGGACCAGGACGGACCATACGCTGACGACTAAGGAACGGAAAAAGGACATTCTGAGGGTGGGGACATGGAATGCGAGAGGACTGAATGATGAAGTGAAAGAGAGGGCTATTGTTCAGGTGCTTGAGGATGCAAGAGTGGATGTATGTGGACTGACTGAAACTAAATGGGAAGGTGAAAGGGTGAGAGAATGGGAATACGGTTTAGGAATATGTGCGGGAGTTAACGAGAATGAGAGGGCAAGGGAGGGAGTATGTCTGATGATAAGCAAGAAATGGAAGGAGAATATAAGAGTATGGAACAGTGGGTGCAAGGATTGTATGGGTGAGGATGAAAGTAGGCATACAAGCTTGGGCGATTGTATGTGTGTATGCGCTGACAGAGGACCGAGTGGCAAGAGTGAAAGATGAGTTTTGGGCAAGTGTAGAAGCTGTGTGGACAAGTTTGAGAGGAGCGAGAGAGTGTTTTTGATTGGAGACATGAATGGCAAAGTTGGAAATGTACGAGTGGATGGAGTGGTTGGTCAGTGGGGTGTGCCAGCTGAGGTGGGTGGGAATGGTAGTGCCTTGGTGGACATCTGTGCTGGTAAGGGGTTGGCAATAGCCAACACCTACTTCGGCACAAGATGATCCACAGGTATATATGGAGAGTCTTGAGGAGGATGGATGGTGAACTTGTAGAACGGAAGGCAATGATAGATTACGTGTGTGTGGATGAGCGAATGAGAAGACAAGTGTTGGATGCAAGAGTGTGGAGAGGGTGGGGGAGTGGAATCTCTGACCATCACTTGGTGATGGCCAAGGTAAGGCTGCAAAGAAAGTGGGTGAAGAGACCAAGGGGAAGACAGGAGGAAATAGCTCCTGTGAGAAGAGTGAAGTTACAAGATAGTGAGAAAATGGCAGAGTATAAGAGCATATTGGAAGAAAGATTGGGAAGGTATGAGTTAGAGCAGATGAATGGGGTGGAAGATGTATGTAAGATTTTCACGGAAGAGATAGGCGCAGCGTGTGAGATGCTTTGTGGAGTGAGGAGGAGATGCAGGGGTGTGCAATGGACAGTATGGTGGAATGATGAGGTGAAACGAGGAGTGGAACAAAAGAAGAAGGCATATAGTGAAGGGCTAGCGAGCAGAGGTAGGGGAGATGAGAGAGAGAAGAGAGAGGTATAATTTGAACTGGAGAAGAGAGGTGAAGAGATTGGTGAAGGAGAGTAAAAAGAAAGTGGATGAGGAGTATGGGAGGAATCTGAGTGTAAAATGGAGGGAGAGTAAGAAATTGTTTTGGAAGGAAGTAAAGAAAGTAAGACAGTGTGAAAGGGGAAATAGTAGGGGAGTGAAAGATGGGAATAATAGATTGCTGGTGGAGAAGAGAGAGAAACTGGGGAGATGGAAGGAGCACTTTGAGGATTTGTTCAATGTACAGAGTGAGAGTAGAGCGAGTATAAGTGGTTGGGGAATGGTTGGGAGAAGAAGTTGTGAGAGGAGGGTGGAAGCAGTGGAAACAATGAAGAAGATCAAGATGGGAAAGGCCCCAGGAATTGATGGAGTGTGTTGTGAAATGCTGAAGTATGGGGGTGAGATTGTTGTGGAATGGATATGGAAGTTGTGTAGATTGGCTTGGGAAGAGGGAAGGATTCCATAGGATTGGAGATTTGGTATAATTGTTCCTTTATATAAAGGAAAAGGGGGGAGAGAAGTATGTGGTAACCATAGGGATATTTGCCCTCTTAGTGTAACTGGAAAGATATATGGTAGAATACTTATTGATAGGGTTAGGGATATAACAGAGGAGTTAGTTGGAGAAGAACAAAGGGGATTTAGGAAGGGAAAAGGGTGTGTAGATCAGATATTTGTTCTAAGATGTTTAGTGGAGAAGTATAGAAGGGAAAGAAAGTGTATGCTGCCTTCACTGACTTGGAGAAAGCTTATGGCAGAATAGATAGGCAAGGTATGGGGGAGGTATTAAGAATATATGGAGTGGAGGGGAAATTATTGAGTGCTGTGAAGAGTATGTACGAAGGAACTAGGGCTACTGTGCGAGTGGATGGTGAGCTGAGTGAGTTCTTTGATCTGAATGTGGGACTGAAACAGGGTTGTGTGATGTCTCCATGACTGTTTAATACGTACATGGATGGGGTTGTAAAGGAGGTGCAAGGTAGGGCAGTGCATGTGGGAGTGGCTCTAATGAGTGAGGGTGAGATGTGGAAGATTCCGGTGTTGTTGTTTGCTGATGATACGGTATTGTTGAGTGAAGATGAAGGGGAGTTGCAAGGTTTGGTGAATGAATTTGGGACAGTGTGTAAGAAGAGGAATTTGAAAGTCAATGTGAACAAGAGTAAAGTTATGGTGTTTGAAAGGAATGAAGTCACAGAATGCACAGTGAGGTTGAATGGTCAGGATACGGAGAATGTGAGTGCATTCAAGTACTTGGGTAGTGTGATGAGTAAGGATGGAAGTTTTGGGGGTGAAATACTTGAAAGGGTACAGCAGGGAAGGAAGGTTGTTGGTTCACTTAAAGCGGTGATGAGAAATAGGGAGGTGAGTATGGAAGTCAAGAAGTCACTGCATGACAGTATCGTGATCCCTACCCTGACGTATGGAAGCGAGGCATGGACCTTGCTAGAGGGTAACGAGTCAAAAGTAAGAGCAGTGGAAATGAGTTACTTGAGAGAGCATGTGGAGTGACATGGAGGGACAGGTTGACGAATGAAGGAGTGAAGGAACGTTGTGTGGTGGATGTGGATGTGGTCGAGAAGATTAGGAGAAATACACTGAGGTGGTTTGGACATGTGGAGAGAATGGAGAATGAAAGACTGACTGAGAGGGTGTATGCAGGTGGGGTGGAGGGAGGGAGAGGGAGGGGACTCCCGAGGGTGAGATGGAGGGATGGAGTTGAGAGGTATATGAGGGAGAGGAAGCCCGAGGGTAAGGTGGAGGGATGGAGTTGATAGGTATATGAGGGAGGGGAGAGTGAGCTGGGGGAAGGGTAGGCAAATGGTGGGTGACAGGGCGACTTGGAGGCGTTTTGTCTGAGGCCACCCATTGCAGGATTAGGGCGTATGGCTATAAATAGATAGACAATGGAAAAGCGGAAAAAGAAGTGTTTGGTAATCATAGGTGTATTTGTCTTCTTAGTATAATACGAAAAGTGTATGGTAGGAAACTTATTGACAGAGTTAGGGAAATAACAGAGGAATTAGTTGGAGAAGAACAGGGAGGTTATAGGAGGGGAAGAGGTGTAGATCAGATATTCATCCTATGGTCTTTAGTGGAAAGGTTTCTAGAGAAGGGAATGAAATTGTATGCGGCATTCATGGATTTGGAGAAAGTACTTGACAGCAGACAGGCAGAGAATGTGGAAAATATCAAGAATATATGGAGTAAATGGGAAGCTGCTGAATGTCATGAAGTGTATGCATGAAGGCGCATAGACTGCGGTGTGTGTGGATGGTGAAGTGAGTGAATTTGTCTATTTGAATGTTGGGTTGAAAATGGGATGTGTTATGTTCTCCAGGGTTGTTCAATATGTACATGGATGGGGTTATAAAAGAGATACAAGGCAGGGCTGTGGATGTTGGCGAGGCCCTAATGAGAGGGCAGCATTTGAAAACTTCATGCTCTGTTGTTAAGTGAAGATGAAGGGGAACTGCAAGGCTTGGTGAATGAGTTTTGGAGAGAATGTAAGAAACGGCATCTAAAAGGTGAATAAAGGGAAGAGTAAAGCTGTTGTCTTCGAGGGAAATAAAGTCACTGAATGCAGAGTGAGGTTGGATGATGAGGAAGTGGAAAATGAAAGTGCATTTAAGTATCGTACTTGGCTAGTGTGATAATTAAGGATGAAATTTTAGAAGATGAAGTGCTTGAAAGAGCACATGGAAAAATGGTTGGTGGTTCTTTGAAAACAGTGATAAATGGAAAGGGAGCATGGAAGTAAAAAAGTAACTGCATGACAGTATTGTGATACCAACTCTAATATATGGATACGAAGCTTGGACCTTGTTGGGAGGACACAAGTCAACAGTGAGTGCAGTGAAAATGAGTTTGAAAGGAGCATGTGCAAATATACAGTATGGAGGGACTGACTGACAAAGGAGGATGTGAAGGAGAATGCTAGATTTTCTAGCGTTTCTTGTTTTTATGTAAAAATAATTATGATTCATGATGGGGAACTGATAGTAAATATATCTGGCCCCTGGAGTATTATAAAAGCCTGCAGACATAACTATCAGTAAATAAAGAAGGTCTCCACTTTTTGTTCAAAAATAATTACCTTATGATCCATGACTGAACTGAAAGTAAGTTTATATGATAATACCATCCTTGGAGTAGTATAAAAGTCTGCAGACATAACTACCAGTAACTGAAGGCCTCTATTTTTGTGTGACCTTGAGTCACAGTTTTATGAATGATATCACACAAAGTCATGGTTTTATGAGTCATATCACACACACTCAGGATCAATCAAGTGAACTAGTCAACTATTTCTCCTCATGACAATAAAGCATTACTTCAAATTAACAGTATCAATACATATCTGACAAGTGACAAATAAATATATTCAGGCTGTACCTATCATATGTAAATTCTTTCATCTTAAACAGAGGAAACTGTGATAGGTGGTGGCGACCATCATCCACTCATTTGATGGAGCGCTGCCTAAGTCTTCCTTCACCTTATTCTTTTTTGTGTCTGCCCTCCTCTCTTTCTATTTCTCCCATCTTTCCTGTCACTTTTTATTACTCTTCTTTCCTTTTCAGGTGGTTTAATATTGAGTGACAAGTCTAATGGTTTCTTGGAAGTCAGGAAACCATTTACAATGCTGGATGGTAACCATACAACCAACCCACACAAGTTCCCTACGTGTCAGCAAGTGGGTTGGCAAAGGGTTAGTGCCCCTCCTCGTAAAACAACTAACTCAAAGACAAACAACGTTAGTGCCTCTCCTCGTAAAACAACTAACTCAAAGACAAACAACCACCCCTTACGAGATCATGGCGTCTGGCTATAGATACGTAGAAAGACAGAACTAGTACAAAAATTTTGAAATAATGTTTACACTGCACAGTATAAATAACAGAAATTATTCCACTTTTGTACAACCATGGATTCTTAATATTTGGGCAGCAGGAATCGAAACATTATACAATATATATAATTCTAGACTACTTTTCTTCATAGCAACATTCATACATGAATACTAATAATGGTAAAATTTCCATCAAACTTATATATACAACAAAGAATGAGTTGGTACATACGGTATGTTACACTTGGCAGATTACTTCAGTCTGTATCTGCCAGTCAGTATTTAGGTTGTTAGGTTTCAAATAGATTAGATTACCTAAACAAACCTAACATAGCCTAGAGATTAGAAAGGAACTGGCTAATACTGATCATATTACAGTACTTTTTTTTATGCAAGGAAGAAGGAACCAAAGGCCAGGGCCTGCATACTGTTCCTTCCAAGAAAAAGTAAAAACAATACAAAAGAGAGCCAAATTCAAGATCCATTCATTTCGAGATGCCTGGACACACTGCGTTTGAAAGATTGGAGATCATAGGAAGTAGGGAATACAGACAGAGGGAGACAGTTCCAGAGTTGACCAGTTGCGTAAATGAAGGACTGGGAGTAACGGTTAACTCTTGCATTAGAGAGTTGGACAGAAAGGGGATGAGAGTTTGTTGCTAGACGGGTACTACGTGCCCGTCGTAGAGGTGGAGGGATGCAAGCAGACAGTTCAGAGGAACAGTGACCATTGAAGTAGCGATAGAAGAGAGATAAAGATGCAACAGTGCGGCGAAGAGACAGAGGTTGAAGGGAATCAGTAAGAGGAGGAGAGTTAATGAGACGAAAATTTGCTGGGCAAAATATGGCATGCTATGCAACTTTTTTTTTTTTTTTAAATGCAAGGAAGCAGGAACCAAAGGCCAGAAGCCCGCTTACTGTTCCCTCAAAGAAAGAAAACAAAAACAATACAAAAGAGAGCCAAATTCAAGATCCGATCATTTCGAGATACCTGGACACACTGCGTTTGAAAGACTGGAGATCATAGGAAGCAGGAAACACAGACACAGGGAGACAGTTCCAGAGTTGACCCGTTGCAGAAATGAAGGACTGGGAGTAACGGTTAACTCTTGCATTAGAGAGTTAGACAGAAAAGGGATGAGAGTTTGTTGCTAAATGGTAGAGGTGGAGGGATGCAAGCAGACAGTTC
>JAGKTI010022399.1:0-15276 GCA_018397915.1 Birgus latro | reverse complement strand
TGCCTCCGATACACTGGGGTTGATGCTGAAAAGGTTTGTTCCGTTGGCCGATTGCGTGGCTGATACTGCTGCTGCTTAGGGTACTGCTGCTGGTTAGGGTACTTCTTGTACCTCTTCCAGTCAGGTTTCTGTGTATTCTGCCCCTGGTCCTTCTGCTGTTTGTTTGGACCTTTGCCATTATTCTGAGAACGGCCTTGATGCTGGGGCTCAGTCTGCGATTGCTTACCAGACTTAGCAGTATCTTTCTTATTCCATGGCTGTTGCCTACGAGTTTGGTACCTGTAAGCAGTAAAGAAAGCATCAGCCTTTTCCACCATTTGGTTTGCATCCTTCACTTTGGACATCTTGAGCTGGGCCATAAGCTCAGAAGGCCACGACTTTTCCAGCTGTGTGCGCAGCACAAGGTCGATTATTCCCTCTCGCGTGCTGGTAGTCTCGTCCTTCTCCATCCACTCGCCTAAGTATTCCATGAGACGGTCAAGGAACTGAACAGCTGTCTCCTTTTCCTGAAGACGTGCCTTCATGAACTGATTCCTAGCATGATCAGCGGGAAGACCGTATGCTTTGATGAGTGCGGTCTTCATCCTCTCGTACGTGAGATTATCTCCGCAAATTCTGTGGAGAATGTTGAGGGCAGGGCCCTCAAACAGGCTAAGAAACTGAAGCCGCTTAGCTGCCTCATCCAGATTGTACAGCTGTGCCATGTCTTCGAAACGAGCTATGAATGGCTCGATTCGCTCGCCTTCCTTGTAAGAAGGAAGCTTGAGACGTGGAGTTGCTAGAACAGATGCTGAGAGAGCACTAGTGGGGCTTGGGTTGTCTGCACCCGATGTGCCTGA
This sequence comes from Birgus latro, assembly GCA_018397915.1. Taxonomy (NCBI): domain Eukaryota; kingdom Metazoa; phylum Arthropoda; class Malacostraca; order Decapoda; family Coenobitidae; genus Birgus; species Birgus latro. The sequence goes on along the minus strand of JAGKTI010022399.1, from coordinate 14,437 downwards.
AGCCAAGGAGTCTTGCTTCAGCTTCAGCACTTCAAGCTCGTGTTTGTCACGTGCCTCGCACTCGGCGCGCTCGTTTTCACATTCTCTCTCACGTTCCTCAAGCTCACACTCCTTCTCGTGTTCCTCATGTTCGCGCTCTTTCTGACGTTCTTTGAATTCACGTTCTCTTTCACGTGCCTCGCGCTCGGCACGCTCGTGTTCACGTTCTTTCTCACGTTCCTCGCGCTCACGCTATTCTTTTTCGAGCTCACGCTGAATTTTCCGCTCTTCACGGGCGGCATTCTCGCGTTGCTGTTTGTAATTACAGCGTGATAGGACATAGTCTTTAATATCCTGGGGGTTAGTAAGCTCCATATCCTTGGCTTCCTGTAGGTATGTACTGGTTTCCATGATGCTCAGATTGAGACTGAGTGAAAGCTGAGACTGATATGCTGGCTGGTGTGCAGCAGTCTACCTAAGTAAGAGTGAGTGAGTGCTTCGGTAATAATTTCAAGCTAGGAGTTTCTATCCTGGAATGAGGTCACCATATGTCAGGGGGAAAATGAAAAATGTATAGCTATGTGTGCTAGGAATAGCTATCGAGTCGATTACCACGAGAGAATCGACTCTTGAAATCAAGTAGGGATTTTACTTTTATGCTGGCTTACTTCGCCAATTCTCTAGAGTCGAGAATTTATAAACTTTCTCAACAGTACACAGCAGGGACTAAACGCTCAAGAAGGCTGTATTACCGTACTGTTGGCCTCTGAGAAAGTTAGTTTCTCCTCTTAACATTCAAAAATAAATAATAATAATAATAAACAGGATCTTGCCTGAGCTAAACTCCTAGCTAGCACAACGGATTTAAGAAAAAATACCAAGAGCTGGCCTAAGTACCAGTAGTGATTAATATAAGGAGTTCTGCTAACTCGGAGTAGCAAAAGTGTATTAAATATATGGGAAAATCAAACACGACTGTTACATTTAACAAAGCTCAAGAAAACGAACTGTAAATTTATTAATTACAAGAAAATAAATTTAGGTTACATGAATCAATTCAAATCAAAGGAATGGAAATGCACTCACTCAAACACTCAGAAAAATAGCAAAATAATCAAAAACCTTAAGCCTAGAAAAAACAAAAGAAATACTAATCAGTAAGGATGAGACCGTCGCTAATACAGTCGATCACAAGGCTGGTGGGAGCTTCGGGAATTCACGCCGATACAGCCGAGACTTCTGAGATCACTAAGAAAAGAGACCCGCTCGAGCTTTACGCACGACACAATCACACTCCGAGACTGTCACTTGGACGACTGACTGTGTTTGAATGTCCAATGCAAGGGATGTGTGAAAAGGGCGTGGCCAAATAATGGCCGGGGAGGCAAGTTCAAAGAAATGACAGTTCAGAAATTATCGCTCAGAGGAATGCACTGTCTGTACATAAAGACAATCACTCGCGAAAGAATGACGAAAGTTTTGAAAATCTGATGCGAATATAAGTACGCGAGTGGACGATTGAGAGAATGAGCGAAATTTCATGCATTTCAGAACTATTCGCCACTCCCGCAAAATCAACGATGTCACGATTTACGGTACATCATTTCACGATGTAGAAAATATGTAACAATGGTTTAATTATATAATCTTATGTAGAATTTCATGAGCTTTCTCAGGGGCCCTGCCGATTTTTGATATGCCTCATAGTTTCTGAGAAAATCGCAAAAAACTACAGGGTACTCACGGCCGCAGTGCACTTTTGTCATGCTCGCACAATAACGTCTTACGTGACAAGAACTTTTCATTAGAGAAATTACGTAGTTATATCCTGTACATACACAGAATTCACTGATCTTTATCATGGTTCTTACAGGAAATTGATATGTTCAATAGTTTTTGAGTAAATGGAAGACATAGATAGAATACTCTTCCTCACCCGCAAGAGATAAGAACACTCAATTTCCCTGCCTCACGAACACCTACATATTTTCGCTCGTTATGTTTTATTATTATTATTATTATTATTATTATTATTATTATTATTTTACTCAAAGTCTACACGTGAAATATACGCTTTTTGACAGTGCTTTCAGAAACTCGACATGACCACTAGTTTTTTTGCTAGGTACTAATACTAAAGCTGAACTTTCTTCCATCTCATATGTGTATATGTAAAAAACAATACTTATTAGTGTAAATAATATAGAAATGTAGAAATAGGTCAATATACAAATCAACAAAATATGGATAACTCACTTGCTCCAGATGTATTCAGCCACTGGCAGCACTTGAAGGATTTGCCTAACACATGTGATGCACACAATAGATTGATCCAAGAACATTCGCTGCACAACATACGTATATAATAAGTCATATATGTGTCGCTGTGTGGCGTATTGTCTCTGATCATTGAGTAAACTTTCTGTCAGTCAATGCACCCAGTATTTCTCTGTGAACACTCACTGAACTATTTTATACGTATATTTCACACTGAACCATATGCAATATACAACACTATCACATGATTCCATCCCAGCCTCTTCTGTTATTCCCTTCTTTACTGTATGGCATACGAGACCGCCTGTTCCCTTACCAGCTAATGCATCTGTCTATGTATCTCTATGGCATTACATAGTGCCTGCTATGGTAGGTCAGTTATTTCACTAATCCAGGCACTATATGTTTCCCAAATATAAGTAATAGCTTCACTATAAAAGTAAAATACATCATTTACGGGCAGGGTGAGAGTGGAAGCCCCGCTATAACAAACCAGACTCCTGCCTTTAGGCCTAACGGCTGATAACTTGCCCCAATGCTTTACAAACAATATATCTATGTTCAAAAGATAGAGTCACTTCACAGTATAGTAAAAAACACTGTACAATCACAATATTTCAATAATGGCTTTAGCCTCGGGAGGGAGGGGGAAAATGGCGGATTTAAAGGGACAACACAACACAGCACGACCCTGCTGTTTGGCTGCTTGTGGAGCACTGAGTTTTTATGGAGAGGCCCATATGAGCCACTGCAGTTTTGCCAAGGTCTTACCTCAGGAGAGAAACGCATCCGCTAGAATGCACCAAAATTTGACGCAAATCGACCGAAAACTTAATTTTTGGTGAGTTTTTTTTTTTTTTTGCTTTTTCAAGCGATTTGCGTTCTATGTGCCTCTATGTGCCCAACCACATGGAATACAAATCGCGGTTGTGTGCGCGAAAGGGTTAATTTAGAAATTCATATCTGCTCTGCCTTTGCCACTCGCCAATCTGTTACTGCAGTTTTCTTTGATCTTGTGAAGGCATATGATACTGCCTTGCACTTTCATTTTTTGTACACAGTTCGTTATTGTAGTATTGATGGTAACCTTGGTGTTTTCTTAAAGAGTTTTTTTTCAGACCATTTCTTTCGGGTCTGTGTTTAGCATACTTATTCGGATCCATTCCCACAATATGAAGGTGTTCCCCAAAGCAGTGTTCTTAACACTTCTCTCTTTTAACTGGGAATTAATGGGATTGTTTCTTGCTTCCCAGTTGGCATACACTCTTCTTTATATGTGGATGACTGCAATATATGCCTGAAATTCTGACATCTCTGTCCTTTGTGCTCTTATTCAACGTACGGATTCTGCTGTCTCAAAGTGGGCTACACATGGTTTGCAATTCTCTCCTCCCAAGTATTATGCTATCACATTTATCTGCTCTCATCTTATTCCCCAACCACCTCTTTTTAATGACTCTCCTCTGCCATATAAAACCTCTGCTTCCTTTCTTGGCCTCATTTTTTAATCTCGTCTTACTTGGATGGACCATATCGACTCCTTAAAAATTTCATTTTTGCAGCGTCTCCATCTCATACAGACTTTGTCTCATGTGTCATGGGATGCCGATCGAACAAATCTCCTTCGCCTCTATACTGTTCTTGTTCTCTCCAAACTTGATTATGGTTCCCAGGTTTATTCTTCCACCTTAGATACCGCCATCCAACAACTTGATTCCGTGCATCATCACAGTTTGTGTTTGGCTGTTGGCACTTTCAAATCTTCCCCAGTTGAAAGTCACTATGTTGAATCAGAAGTTCCTTCACTTTACTGCCATCGTGCTTTGCTCACTCTTCGAACCTCTTCTAAATTGCACTGCTTTCCTAATACCCCTTCTCTGCTTCCTCCCAGTCCTGACTTGAAGACCCTTTCCTCACATCCTAGGATCAAACCACCTTTTGCAATTCGAGCTTGTACCCTCCTCTCACACTCCTTCCTTACGGTTGGTAATGTTCTCTCTTTCCAGACGAGTCTTTCCCCCATGGCTTCTTCCATTCCCCAACGTTTGTTCCTCCATTTTCCCTTATTTCAAGTCTAATTCTTCTTCCCTTATTCTCCGTCCTCGATTTTTAGACCATCTTTCCCGTCATTCTTCTGCATCCCCTGTAAACAAAAATGGTTTTAAAACCCCAGAAAGTGTCGGGTTCACATTATTTCTCTTTCCTGACACCTTTTATCGCTTTAGCCTTCCTGTTTGTGCGAGAGTTTTAACACACCGAGTTGTATGCCCTTCCGTTTGCACTGCGGTATGTTTGTCGCTCCCCCTCTTCCACAGTTGTGATATTCTTTGGTTCTTTCGGTGCTCTGTCCCTTCTTCAGTCACATTCTACTTTTCACTCTTTAGTCCTTCGTATCTTAGAATGGTTGCTTCGTGTTTCTTCTCGTTATAAATCTGTCCAGTTCTGTTGGGTCCCAGGATATATAGGTGTAGCAGGCAATGAACGTGCTGATCGGTTGCCTCGCACAGCTGTTGCCAGAGATACTCATCCATCCTTACTCGTTCCAGTCTCTGATTTCTTTCCTGACCTATCTTCCTTCCTAAAACATTGGTGGCAGTCTTGTTGGGACTCTGTCACTAATAATAAACTCTGTGCTGTTAAATCCTTTATTCCTCCTTGGTTGACCCCTTGCCACCATAATAGGAAGTGGGAAACTGCTTTAGCTCGTCTTAGAAATGGCCATAGTAGGTTTACTCACTCTTATTTGATGTCCATTCACTGCCCTCCCCCCTGCACTCATTGCAATACCTTCGTTTCCATATGCCATATTTTTCTTGATTGTTCTCTTTACATTTCACAGTACTGTGTTGCTTTTCCTTTCCTGACTCACCTTCGACGTCCTCCATTCTTGAAGACTTCCTCTGAGAATCGCTGTGTTTTTCCTTCTGTAATATCATGTCCTTCCTTGCTTCTATTGGTATTCTCGACTGTAGCACCAGTCGAGCAAGGCAGTATTCCCAAGGTGGATGGAAAGCTGATGACGGAGAGCTGGAGCTCCCGTTTCATCAGCCCTCAGGACTATTTCCTGACCATCCCCTTTTGCTGAACTTTTCAGTGTTTCCGTAACACAAACAGTAGGCCAGCATGCTCTCGAATGCAAGTTTCTATGTGAACACCAAACTACATGCACAGTACACACTACATTTCCTTTTCAAGATTTGAAAGAAAAATGACGACTAAATACCCAGCCTCTGAGTCCCCCGGGGGGGGGGGCGGACAATAAATGCCCTCACCATCCACCCCTCTCCCGGTGATGACTCGATGAGCTGCCTGGATCCCCTATCTGACTCAATTCTTCTTCATTTCTTCATCATTCGCAGCCTTTCCTCTAACTTTCTCTCTGTTGAGCACCACCTCACCTCTTCTAAACCTTACCTTCTCTTCTTGACTGAGACTCAGCTGTCTGAGGCAACTGATAGCAAATCCTTTTCTGTATCATCCTACTTTCTCTGTACTCATTTCAAAGCCAAAGGTGGCTATTATGTATATTTATGCAATGAATTATCTTGCTCTCATGTTCCTGAGCTTGATTCTTCCGAATTCTCTACTCTCTGGCTTCGGCTTTCCTGTCATTCTCTGAAATACATCTGCACTGTTTGCTTATCCCCTAATTATATGACTATGAAAAATTCTTTGACTATCTTACTTCTCCATTCTAGGAGATTTCTATGTTCACCACCACCTTTGGCTCTCCTCTCCTTTCACTGATCCACCTGGTGAACTAGCCTACATGTTTTCTATCCTTAATGATCTAGAGCAGCTTGGACAGCACCCTACCCCTATCAGTGACCACCTTGGAGAGAGCTCTTGATCTCTTCCTTACAACTAATCCTTGTGCTTACACTGTTAATCTTTCCTTTCCGTCGGGGTCCTCCGATCACAGCCTTATTACCTTAACCTGTCCTATTGCTCCGGTACAGCCTGTGGACCCTCCAAAGAAATGCCAACTGTGGCATTTTGGAGCTGCGGACTGGGAGGCCCTCAGGCAGTACTTCTTTTATTTTCCATGAAATGATTGCTTCCATGGCCGGGAGCCATCTGTGTGTGCCTTGTGCATTACGGAGGTTATTCTTTCAGGCATTGAAGCATACATTCCCTTTTCATACGCTTTAACTAATGCAAGAAAGCCTTGGTTTAATCATGCTTGTTCTAATGTTGTCCACAACAAGGAGAGGGCCTACATAAGATACTATAGCCAACCCACCCCTGAATCACATTTGTTTTATGTTTCTGCCCGGAATTGTGCTAAGTCTGTTCTTCGCTCTGCTAGAAATAATTTTATCCTTGCTAAATGCTTTCAACTCTGCAACTCGAATTCTTCTTGCTTCTTCTGGCACCTTGCCAAAAACCATTCTAACAACTTTACCTCATCATCCTTCCCTTCTCTTTTCTAATCTGATGGCTCTGAAGCTATTTCTTATCCTGATAAAGCAGATCTCTTTGCTCAGACTTTCTCCTCCAATTCCACCTTAGACGATTCCAGTGCTGTTCCTTCGTCACTTCCCCCATCTGACTTTCTCATGGCTGACATTAAAATTTTTTCAGCTGCTGTATTTTCTTTCATCACTGGCCTCAATACTAAAAAGGCATATTGGCCTGATGGAGTCCCTCCTGTTGTCCTCAAGAACTGTGCTTCTGTACTTACACCCTGCCTAGGTAAACTCTTTTGCCTTTGTCTGTCAACTTGTACCTTTCCTTCTTGCTGGAAATTTGCTATCATTCAGCCAGTCCCAAAGAAGGGTGATCATTCCCAACCCTCTAACTATCGTCCAGTTGCTTTAACATCCTGTGTCTCAAAAGTTTTCCAGTCAATTCTAAACAGAATAATTTTAAAGTATCTTTCCTATCACAACCTTCTTTCTGATCGTCAGTATGGGTTCCGTCAGGGACGCTCCACCGGCGATCTTCTCACCTACCTATCGGACACCTGGTAATCCTCCTTTCGGGACTTTGGCGAAAACTTTGTCATTGCACTTGACATCTCAAAAGCTTTCGATCGAGTCTGGGATAAATCTTTAGTTCCCAAACTGCCCTCTTACGATTTCTATCTTTCTATCTGTTGCATCTTTATCTCTTTTTCATCGCTACTTCAACGATCACTATTCCTCTGAATTGTCTGCTTGCATCCCTCCACCTCTACGACGGGCATATAACACCCGTCTAGCAACAAACTCTCATCCTTTTTCTGTCCAGCTCTCTAATGCAAGAGTTAACCGTTACTCTCAGTCCTTCATTTATACAACAGGTCATCTCTGGAACTGTCTTCCTCTATCTGTATTCCCTACTTCCTATGGTCTCCAGTCTTTCAAACCCAGTGTATCCAGACATCTCGAAATGAACGGATCTTGAATTTGGCTCTTTTTCATATTGTTTTTGTTTTTTCTTGGAAGGAACAGTATATGGGCTCATGGCCTTTGGTTCCTTCTTCCTTGGAGAAAAAAAAATAGAGAAATATTATTCTCTATCCATTGCCAGACGCCTTAATCCCATAAGGGGTGGCCACAAACAAATCGCCTCCATGTCACCCTGTCCCCCACCATTTCACTGCCCTGCTCCCAGCTCACACACTCCTCTCTCATATACCTCTCCACTCCATCCCTCCATCTCAACCTTGGCCTCCCCCTCCCTCTCGCTCCATCCATCTCACTCACATACACTCTCCTCGTCAGTCTTTCATTCTCCATCCTCTCCACATGGCAAAACCACATTATTGTGTAACTCTTAACACTTCCTATCACATCTACATCCACACCACAACGCTCCTTCACTTCCTCATTTGTCAGTCTGTCTCTCCATGTACGCTCCACCTGCTCCTATCAAATAACTCATTTCCACTGCTCGCACTCTTGACTTCTATCCCTCCAACAGGGTCCTAGCTTCGCTTCCATACGTTAGAGTTTGTATCACTATACTGTCATGAATTAGCTTTTTCACTACCATGCTCACTTCCCGGTTTCTTTTCACTGCTTTCAAGGAATCAGCAACTTTTCTTCCTTGTTGTACCCTTTCAAGAACTTCACCCTCTAATCTTCCATCCTTACTCATCACACAATCCAAGTACTTAAATGAACCCACATTTTCCTTTTCCTCCTCATCCATCCTCACTGTACATTCACTGACTTAAATTCTCTCGAAGACCATAACTTTCCTCCTCCCTACATTCACCTATAGATTCCGTTTCTTACACACTTCCAAGCTCATCCACCAAGCCTTGCAGCTCCCCTTCATCTTCACTTAACAACACAGTATCATCTGCAAACAACAGTACAGGGAGTTTCCAAACACTGCCCTCTCTCACTAGGGCCGCTCCAACATCCACTGCCCTACCTTGTATCTCTTTTATTACCCCATTCATTTACAGATTGAACAACCATGGAAACATGACACATCTTTGTTTCAATCCAACCTTCAAATAGAAAAATTCACTCAGTTCACTATCCACATGCACTGCAGCCTTAGCACCCTCATACATACTCTTCATGGCGTTCAACAACTTCCCATCTACTCCATAATAATATTCTTAATACTTTCCACAATCCTTGTCTATCCATCCTGTCATATGCTTTCTCCAAATCTATGAAGGCCGCATGCAAATCTTTTCCCTTCTCTAGAAAATTTTCCACTAAAGACCTAAGAATGAATATCTGATCTACACAACCTCTTCCCTTCCTAAGAAAGACCTCTCTGTTCTTCTCCAACTAATTCCTCTGTTATTTCCCTAACTCTGTCAGTATTTATCCTACCATATACTTTTCTCATTACACTAAGAAGACAAATGTCCCTATGATTACCACACACTTCTTTTTCACATGTTCCTTTGTACAAGGGAATAACTATACCTGACGTCCAATCCTCCGGAACTTTACCTTCCTTCCAAGCCAATCTGCACATGTTCCACATCCATTTTGCTATTTTCTCTCCCCCATGCTTCAGCATTTCACCATACACTACATCAATTCCTGGGACTTTCCCCATTTTTACTGTCTTCATTGCTTCCGCAACTTCCATCCCACTGGTTTCTTCCTCTGTTCTCACATCCCTCCTTCTCCCAGCCATTCCCCAGCCAATTATAATTGCATTACTTTCATTCTCTATGTTCAACAATTCCTTACATTGTTCTCTCCATCTGCTCACTTTTTCCCCCCTCTTCACTAGTAATCAACCATTTTTATCATTCATTGTCCAGCTAACTTCTTTGGCACCCTGTCTAACACTCTTTACCTCTTTCCAAAACATTTTCTTATATTCCCTCCACTTTGCACTCAAGTTCCTTCCAATTTCCTCATCCAGTCTCTTCTCATTCTCCCTTACTAATCTTTTCACCTCTCTCCTCCCCTTTACTCTCTTCTGTCTCTCAACTTCTACGCCCCTGTTTCTCATACACTTACTATATGCTTTCTACTTTTGTGCCACAGCCTCTCTCACCTCTTCATTCCACCATGGTGTTCCCTGCACCCCCTTTCGTCTTCTCTTCATCCCACACACCACCTCACATGCTGCACAGATTTCTTCTTTGAATATCTTGCACACACCTTGCATATCCCCCATCTGCTCCATTCCATATTTATCCAATCGCTCCTCCACTTCCCTCTTATATTCTGCTTTTTTTCCATCCTCTCGTAATCTTTCTACCCTCCTTGTATGCATAACTTCCTCCTGTCTTTCCCTTCTTCTATTTCTCCATTTCCTTTGGACTTTGATTCTGACCGCCACCAAGTTGTGGTCCGAGAGTCCACTCCCTCAACCTCTATATACTTTTGCATGCATTAGACACCTTCTCAACCGTTCATCTACACACACATAATTATTTCCTTCCATTCATTCAGTTCACCACCCACCCTTCTCATCACTCACCACGTATACCTATGGATCATTTTGCGCATGAAGAGAGTATTGGCTATCACCAACCCCTTCCAGCACAAATGTCCACTAAAGTACTGCCATTCTCATCCATCTCTGCAGGCACACCCCACTCTCAGTTCTCAATTATTCTCTTATTCTCTCTAGGTGAAATGGTGTTCATAATATTATCGAAAAGTAGATGCCAAAGTTTTCTGCCTAGTATCTATATGTATTTGCTTTATTTACTTTTGCTTTTTACCGTACTTTTATTTCAATCGTCAGGATATGGCAATGTATCATGATCATCATCATCAGCAGCAGCAGCAGCAGTAGCCAGTGTTAGTTCAAATAAGGACAAATGTTTCTTCCAATCTTCTCCATGATAACCTATTGGAAATTTGCAAAGTCCCTCCCAGCCTGCTGTACTTTGGGTATTATTTTCTTCATCAGTTCCCTGCCGACATGAAGCAGGGAAGAGCTCTTGGTTGGGCCGTTTTATTTTTCAGAAAAATCATATTTGTTAAGCCATATAAATGTCCCATGTTTAATACTAGCCAATTGATTTAAGCATTCCCAGACTACAGTAGGCCAAAATGGGCCATCCAGGCAGTTCATACATAACTGATTTGTATATTTCAGTAAATTGTAAGTTCTCGTTATTTGTCTGTAATTTCTTTTTAATTTTGTTAACTCCATAGTTAATTACAGAAAAAGTCCTTCAAATTTCGCTGCTGCTCATAAAGCTTATTTGCTAGTTTCACATCTTTTACAGCAAGGGTTGTATGAATAACTTGCAAATGTGTAGAATAGCTACCTGATATGCAAAAGGCATATACATCGACCTAAGTAAACTTTTAGACTTTTTCCTAAGTCCTGGCTTGTATTAAATTTTTGTTTTTTTAATTTCCTCAGGATAACTATTGAGTCCTTCGGGTCCTCCTACTACAATTTTTTTTTCTATCTCTGGCTGGAGCGCCTACAGGGCTTTATTGAGCCTGATGTACCTGGGAGGCAACCTTATGGAGGGAGTCAACAACGATGTGAGTCCATCCACACTATATCACTATTACTTGGTTATTAACATCTTATTAGTATCATTAGTTTTATTAAGGAATTTTTAACTCCTAAAAATGGAGACTATTTTGTGGTTCTTCTTAATGCTACCCGACGATCTGATCCGGCTTAGGAGAGCTCTCTAGTCAAGAAGGAGTTAATGAATTTTCTGTCCCTCTGGTATAAAGTCTCTCCCGAGGTGAGGCATATCCTGTGGTGGTGTCAAGAATATAGTCGGCTTTGTTTTGAAAGTGTTAATACCTTTGACAGGACTTAAGTATTTGAATTGTTCAGTATTGTATCAAAAATCGAAAGTGCATACTGTTTCTGTGGAATGGAGGGAGAAAAGTAGAGACGGGTTGTGAGCAGAACTAGAGAACTATAATCTGCATACTTAAACTTGGCCTGAAATTGTAATCTCTCCATCTCAAATTTGAGCTTCAACCCATGACGAATCTTAGTTTTATTTTTGCTACTTTCTGATGATTTTATTTAGGAGAAATGTAAAAATAATGCAGAGGTATATACAGCCTTTATGAACCTGTTCATTTTTAAATATTATCTCCTGGTTAAATGAAGTAGTTTGATCGTGGACTGAGTTAACTGAAAAATAATATATTGGCTTCAATAGGTTAATAAGAAGTACAATGAAGTTAATTATATCGGGAAAGAGAATTAGGTGTGGAGTATTAAAAAAAAGAAAAAGAAAAAACTTTTTTAGGTTATACCTAGTGCTTTCATTTTAGGACAAAACCCTGTATGGTGAATAAATTTATAATCAATGTTATAGCACAATACAACTAACATTATACATTCAGGTTTATCACAGAGAGTACCTGAAACACACATGCAACTCACAAACATGCAAATTTTACAGATATATTATGCGTGTGCAGATAATATCATATATGATAAAACATGTACAGTCAGAGACAAAAGTCATGCCCTGAAATTTGGAGAAACATCTGCTGAAAGGCTCAAATTTTGGTGCGTTCTGCTCTGCGTCGTACAATTGGTTGGCAGCACTGCCATATGTTGCCATTTGCTCCAGGTAACGAGCCTGGGGGTGCAAGCATATTTGTCATAAGCGAAATAAATATATATAGTTGTGTTTTCCAACTGCTAATTCTACTTTATATATTTGTGAACAGCATCTCATCTGTTCTCTATTTTGGTAACATGTTAGGAACACGTCATTTCAATTAGCCAAAGACAGTTCCAGAGTTTGGCTCTACTTTTTTATTAATTTAATTTTTGCTTAACCTAAGTTTTAGTTATTAGCTGTGATTTTCATTATATGTCATCAAAGTTGTTACATATGAGGATCGATTTACTCTGTAAAGATAATCGAATGTATTGTAATGAGCGGCGAAATGAACTCTACAGACTAGAGTTCGAATACATAACCCGAAGACCGAAGTCTACACAAATCTGTTCGTGTGCATCATTCTAAATGCAATTCGTCTCGTACGGAATAAGCACCGCATACAGGTGGTACTTTCCATCGTCGTGATTATTTCCTGGTCCTTTGTAGGTGTGATAACGCTGGGGCGACCTGAATGATGCCTCTGCTTCACCTTCCTCCCAAAAGTGCCTAATCCACCTTTCTATAGTTCCGTTTACACTGAATATTTGAAATATCTGTTCGAGATTCTTTCCTCCTATTTAAAGATATATCATATCCTCTCTCATCTTCCCAGTAATTTCATGCATGTTGTTTTGCCCTGTCTGTACCAAGGTATATACTAGGTCTGTCTGACGTTTTGTAGTAAGGTGTAAGATGCAACGGCCAGGCAGTCATTGCTTGACCGAATATGGTTCACAGTTCGTCACACGGACGCAGCAGTCCTCGGAAATGGATGTTAAGGCTTCGGAATTTCATGGGTTCATGCGTAGTCATCTCATGAGAAGGTTGTGGAAAGCCACGCTAGCCAAACACGATTGCGGTATGTAGTTGTGGAAGAGTTATCGTGTTTTACATTAATCTTCGGACGAAATCGGGAGATGACTTTTGTCTTTCACTGTTCAGATACGACACTGCATTGTTCTTCCAAATCCTGAGAGAGTTCAGCGGTAAAACTCGTAAAATTATTGGATTTTTTTTTCTTTCTTTTTATGCCTCCGCTCACCAGTGGTTGAGGAGGAATTAAGTGATTGGTCTGTCCGTTCGTGAATGCAAGCACGTGTGGGTCCATGCGACCGAAACACTGTTGTGGGTGCAATATCTCCTGAACCCATCAACGGATTTCCACCACACTTTAGTCGGTGACACAGTATGAGGAAATGATGAGCTAGGTTAAGGAGTCAAAGGACAGGGTTATAATGGGGTGAACTTAATTTATCCTTGTGGACATAATATCTCTTGGACCCCACAACGGATTTTGACCAAACTTTTTTCAGTGATACACTATATTGATGAACTGATTAAGTTAGCAAGTTCAAGGGGTGAAAGGTCAAGGTCATATGGATGTGGGCGATATATCCTCTGATCCCGTTGATAGATTTTGAGCAATCTTTCATCAGTGATACAATGTGAAGGGATAATGAATTTATCTCAAGGAGATTGTATGGCAAATCCATGCACAAGACTTGGTGGAGATATACCAAACAATGCTTTGAATTAAAAGCTCGTGGCCCGAGTTCTCAGCGTATCGTTACATTTACATTATGCATTGGTTTTCTCTTTTCCAGTTTTCTTCAAAACCTCATCTTTGTCACTCCCCCTTCCCCCATGTTCTTTCTGTTGTCTCCCTCAGCTTTTTTTTTTTTAGTTTTGCCTTCTGAAGCTACAGGTCCCAGATCTCCTTTCCCTTCATTTCGCCTAGTCTGTCTTTTTTATGCCCCCACCAACTCATGATACAGGAGGCATTAACTGATCAGTCTGTCCGTGCGAGTGTAGATGGGTTTATGCGTCCTTAACACTGTTGTGGGCGTGATATCTCCTGGACCCATCAGGGGATGTCCACCCAACTTTCGCCAGTGATGCGGTGCGAGTGGGCGATGAATTGACTGGCTCAGCTAAGTAAAGAAGTCAAAAGTCATACTCATAAGGGGTCGCATTAGTTTATCCTTGTGGGCGCGATATCTCCTAAACTCAACGATGGATTTCAACCAAACTTTTGTCAGTGAGAAAGTATGAAGGGAAGATGAACTGATTAGGTCAGCAAGTTCAATGAATCAAAGATCAAGCTCACTGCACCTATTTGTGTGTGTGTGTGTGTGTGTGTGTGTGTGTGTGTGTGTGTGT